>JAODOY010084116.1:0-14607 GCA_025399855.1 Forbesichthys papilliferus
GCACAAAGGGAGAGGAGATAGCAGTTTGTCCTACCCCCAGCTACACCGCCCCCCCCCGCCCCCCCCCCCAGTTTACTCCATCCCCAGAGCTAAAGGCAACACATTCTTCACAGCCCCTGATGCCGTTCCCAGCTCTGCCACTAGGGCCAGTATTACCGATAGCTCACCAACAGGCAGAAGCGCGAGCTAGTGTAATGAAAGGTCATGTTTTCTCCAGCCTGACACAACAACCAGTTCCCTGATAGCGAGTCACACAAGAGGCAGGGAAGCTATAAAAACAGCAAAGATGTGTGAGGTAGAAGCTTACCCTCTCATTGAACTTGTGAACCCACAAGCAGGGTACCCTAAAGACCCTGCCCAGCCACAAGGAGATAGATACCCGGCTGTACTTAGGGTGTACCGTCCATGGGCACATGCAGACATGTGAAGGCTTACCAGCTGTTATGGAATGTGGGACAAAAGGGAAAACTATAGGTAGATTGTTCAAAAGTTTCTATTTCAACTCCCTAGGAGTTAAAGTAGTATTAAAGCACCTGGTGGGGAGGGACAGGCTTGTGGTAAAGGCTGACTGGAACCCTCTTAAACAATGGGCAGAGGGAGGGGAGTACCAGATAAGAATAGACAAGGTACTAGACCGCATTAAAACAAATGCTAGTGGAAGGGCCAATTATAGCAAAATCCTAGAGTGCACAGCTGGAATCAGACACTGTTCTACACTAATTTGAAAAAATAGTAAGGGAGAAAACTAACACAGAATCACAGAATCACTTAAAACAGCCTTAATCAGAGATTTAAAGGCACCTATTCAAATGTATTAAAGAACTCACCTTATAAGCTATGAGGGAGAAACTTTGGCTAAACTGAAGACAAATGCTATACATGCTGATAAGCTATTTGCAGAAAAGACAAGAACAAGCAAGAGCAGACAGCTTCATATGTAATTGATGCACTAACACCTGAAATTATTTTCCAGGGTCAGAGACCCACGCAGGGGTATTCCGGTGGGAGGAGTGCAGCCAGCAGAAACTTAACAGATCATTGGGGAGGAAAACCAACAGGAGGAAACACGTGAATGTTTTAATTGTGGGAAGAATGGTCGCAGAGCTAGATTCTGTAAATCATGAAAAAGGCCTGGACCTTTTCGAGGTCAGCAAAATAGACAGCGGGGGGGTCAAAGCAGATAGGAGCACACACAGCAGGAACGGGAGGGATTATTGTGACTTCCTCACATAACAATAACTCAGGACTAAATGATAGTCAAATACTCAAATTGGACATGCAAAACAATGGAGCAGCTTACTTATTGATTTAGACAGACGATAAGATGGAATTCTCTTCTGTAGAAATACTGTGTTAACACAAAACCAAATCTTGGATTGAGTTGAATGTTAATGGACAGCCTGTAATTTTCCTGTGAGATGCAGGTGCTTGCTGATTAGTGATTACATCATCAGATACACCGCGAGGTATCCGACATGACTTAGTGTAGACCGCCTCAGGACATTCCTGCAGGGACGCTACAACAACATTTACACTGATTAAAGACCCTGTCACTGATAAAAGCATAAGAACAAGCTTTGTGGTGCGGTGTTTGTCCAATGAATTTGCTGGGTCAGGATTTAATGTGCCCACTAGGGGTCTGTGTCTCTCCCTCAGCTGGTGGTATGCAGGAACCAGTTGGAGAGATGCACGGACCAATGGGATTGGCTGTCCTCGACCACGGACATCCAAACTATTGGTGGAGCTTGGACCCAACTACCAAGGGTCAATGTTTTAAGGTTAACACGGTATTGGTAGATGAATCTTAAAGTAAATATCAGAGCAAAACAATGTTTTAAATAGCATTAGTTATTATTATAGACCCTACCAGAAGCAGTATACACTAAAACAGGAAGCTATTGATGGGATAACAGAAACATTTGATTAATTGGTTAAGGGGGTGTAATTGTTTCAAGAGATGATTCATTCTGTGATACTCCTATGAGACACATGATGCAATGTTTGGGTATGTTAAATTACTGCAGATAGTGGATCCCTAGTTATTCTGAAAAGGCAAGGTTACTGACTGGATTAATATACGACGTGCCAATGGCACCAGTAAATAAACTATAGTGAACAAAATAAGCCAAAGAGCAGTTTATACATCTTAAAAGGAACTGTGTTCATCCTGTTGCCAAATTATTATTATTAAAGCAGTTTGTCCAAACTATAGATTGCAGAAAAAGTTGCAAGGCCTCAAATAAATACTTGGAGAAAGAAAAAAAAAGGAAAATTATTTAATAAATAAATAAATAAAATAAAAAAATTAATAATCACACATAATGTGGTCCATGTACATGCAGCTCAATTGAGAAAGAGGGGATAATGTTAGAAAACCTTTAGAAGCAGTTTATCTCCCCACATACATAGATAGCTGGGTTTGAATGTTTGGCACACACGCGAGGGAGTTAATGTTGATAGGCAATGCTAGGGCAGACATTACAGCTTTGTTCCTTTTTAAAAGCAATGCAGGAAAACACTAAAAAAAACAAAAAAAAAGAAAAAGAAATATGAGTATAAATGGCAGATTTATACTCATAAATTTAGATCAGGCTGACTGGTTTGCGACATAGCACTCCCTTGCGTTTGCCTAATCAGTTTATGACATAAGTTTCATTTTTATAAAACTAGATAGAGTTGAAATTACCAACAAACAGAAATGCACAGGTGGCGTCTACAACTTGCAACTTGTGCTTGTCCACAATACAGTACAGCCAAGTAGTTTGTAATGTCTGATTGTTAGATCTTATGGATCTTTGAATCCAGTTCAGTATAAATAATAGTATTTTAATGATTGATTTGGTTGCTTGAATGGTGTCATCAAAGAACCAAATTAACCGGCGTTCGGTGCGGATAAAACGCTCAGGGCCATGCCACGCTCCTGGCGTTTTTAGAATCCTGGAAAAACGCGGCGTTACCATTATAATCAATTGAAAAATAACGCTGGCATTAGAAAAAAACGCTTTGGTGGACACACGGCTTTAGGCTGTCTTCACTTAGCAAGCGTACTTTAGTGGCTCATTAGGTTAAGCATTGAGCATTACTTCTTAATATTTTGGCTCTTGTCAATAAATATGTTATATAAATTCAGAACAGTTTGCAAATTAACAAATAATTAAGGATAAACTTTTACTCTAAAAACATTGGGAGAATATGATTCGCTTGAGCCTTACTAAATCTTGTGTGTGTCCAAGGACCGGCTTTAGTACTCAAGACAGGTTTTTTTTAAGGTCTCGGACCAAGAGGTCTTAGGATTTTACTTGGAGACTGGTCAAGACCACAACTGCGGGAATATAATTATAGCCGCAAGATCCATGTCTAATGATAATTCTTGTGATTGGAAGTAAATCCTATCTTAAATATATAATGTTTTACATTACATTCTACCAAGGGCAGGCCGGCTGGCTGCAACAGCAGTGCATTGCGCTGTTTCTGTATTTGTCAGAATGGGCTAAAGAAATACTTAACATTGAGGGGAGATCCGAGCGGCGCCTCCCAAATTCATTAAGCTATGTAAGAGGCTAGCTTTTTCCCATTGAGTGTACAGCTTCTTCTTGGCTTCCCACCCTGCCCCCTATGCAAGGCTTATCGCAATAGACGATAGATCAATATTAATTCAACAGGCTTTCACCAACCATCATGTAAATTGACATCAGGAGAAAGCGGAAAAGCTGGCTGTAGAACATTAGAACATTAGAATACATCAGAATTGCCAGTCTTTATTTGCGGGGTGGGTTTAGCACTATGCAGTGTTGCAAATTTAGGAGCTGGTGCTAGCTACTTTCATTGGAACAGTTTGGCAACACTGGCACTACGTCACATAAGCAACTCTGTGCTGAACCCAAAAGGAAAGGCTGGCTTTGCAAGATTATTCTTTCCCTAATGTGTGCATCAATGCAAAAAGAACACACGTACGTGTTGAAATACAATGGAAAGGAGTGTTCTATTAATAAACATTTACAGAAGATTTGGACACCGCATGGATATCGACCCACCGGTGTGGACCTGCATGATGTCCATCAACAGCAAATAGTTTTTACATTAGGCTTAGGACTACTTGTTCCATACCCTATAATAATATCCCACATCACTGTGAAAACAATTAGCACCTTAAGCGTGCTTCACAGCTAGGCTACTTCTCCAAAAATTCCAATGAAATGTAAATTCTTTCTTGGGCAATGAAAACGCTACTTTGTGGATACTTTGCATGCTGTTGGCGGTAATGTACTATATAGCTATGCTAATGTTTAAAACATTTAAAACAGATAAAACAGATCAAATGTAAAATGTTGTAAAGCTTGTCTGGTTTTGTGCAGTTCAATTTCGACAACGGAAACGCTACTTTGTGGATACTTTACATGCTGTTGACAAGTCGCTTATACTGTACATTATAACATAAGTAACACGATTGGTAATTGTTTTATTACCTGCAGTACATGTCCTGTAATAAATAAACTCATATTTTCAGTCAATAGACTATATGAACGCTTTGGGTTTAGGAGTTTTGCTAGCGGGAGAGATGAGTACATGGCCTAGCCTACGGGGAATTGATTCAGCCCATGCTGTGGGTTTCTATCGTTTTGCAGTGTTTCTATATTCAGAAAATATGAATTGCGGATTTGATGCCAAATAAAACAGGAACTTTATGGAATATAAATTTAGGTCGCATTTAAAACAGATAAAATGGAAATTATACATAAAAGCTACTATGTCTTAATCCACTGTATGGCCCTCTCGCAGATCCTGTAGAGTGAGAGACGTACAGTCCGTCTGCATCCCACATACAGTTACAATAATTAGAACTCTGACGTCTCTACTGGCCTTCTCAAGTACTCGCGACGCGTAATGACGGCAAAGGAACCACTTTAGATGTCTTTAATGCCCCAATGTACAGAGACATCCTTGATCAAAACCTGCTCCAGACCGCTCTGGACCTCAGACCGGGGGGAAGGTTAATATTCCAACAGGAAAACCTAAGCACACAGCCATGGTAACAAAGGAGTGGGTTCGGGACAACTCTGTGAATATCCTTGAGTGGCCCAGCCAGAGCCCAGATTTGAACTTGATTGAACATCTCTGTAGAGATCTGAAAATGGCTGTGCACAGATGCTCCTCATCCAACCTGATGGAGCTCGATTGGCCCTGCAAAAGAAGAATGGGAGATACTGCACAAAAGTGGGTGTGCCAAGCTTGTAGCATCATACTCAAAAAGTCTTGAGGCTGTAATTGCTGCCAAAGGTGCTTCAACAAAGTATTGACCAAAGGCTATGAATAAATATAATACTTATGTACATGTGATTTTTAAAATAGTTTTATTTTTAATAAATTAACTAAAACAAACTTTATTTGACTTTATTATTGGGTATTGTGTTATTGGCCAAACGTCCAACAACAACAATAAGGGCTTTGCCACGAAGCCCTTAAGCCCTTCTTCTTATTGTTATTCTGCCATTGAAGTCAATGGCAACCCCTAGAACTGTAGGGTAAAAAGTTGTGAATTTTGGCATACATGTAGAGGTGTCATTCATCTGCCATTCCACTAATTTTCATCATGGCCCATTGCTCCCTATAGCGCCCCCAACAGGTCAAAGTTGAGGTCACATAAAATCTCATAACTTTTTAGCCGTGCCATGGAAATTTACAAAACTTATATCTACTGATTTCCTGGACACCCCTGAATCCAACATTAAAATGTGACAACAAAATGCATATTTTCCGCCATCTTGGATTTTCTGAAAAACCTCCTAGGCCGTCAGTCTGTGCTTCACCAAATTTGGCATGGACCATCTATAGACCATGCCTATAAAAAGTTACTAGAGGGCACATTCCATGAAAACCAAGTATTTCTAGTTGTTTTTGGAATTAGTCATGTTGAGGTGACCCAGAGAAGTACTTAGACGTTCAAAGCGAGCTGTTCGCTTCATAGCCTGTAATGTCCACGTGAAAAAAAAGGCAGAGAAACAGGCGAATGAGAAAACAGACCAGTTGCAACATAGATTCATGCAGTTTGTTTGGTTAACGCCTCTATGAGGATATGCCCGCCCATAGCATGGCAGACTGTTGTGCTATTTAGAAGCAGCTAACAATACCTGCAGGAACAAGCAATTTATGTCGGAGTCGGTAAGAAATAATAAATGTGCTGTTCCTGGATGCACAGAAGAAAACTGGAGTCTGCATTCTCTATCAAAAAATGTGGATTTACAAAAAAAGTGGCTAATATTTATTTTTGGAAATGTACCTGAAGGTTTTAGGCCAGGATTATTATTGTGCTCAGCGCATTTCAGCCAGGACAGTTTTCTCAACTTTGGGCTTTATAAGAAAGCATTTGCTACTACATTTATCTTGAAAGATGGAGCGGTGCCAACTATGAAGTCGATTTCCCATACTACCGTAAGTAGTATAGGTTTAAAATGTATCCTACCTACTAGGTCCATAAACAGACTATATAAATTTGGATATTATATATATGATTTCAACTGACTGGGGCTTAGCTTGTTTGTATGACAGCCCTAATATATTCTAAAGTATAGCCTACTGTTTATGTGGGCTTGTAAATGTATCATTGTGCTTTTGAGTGAAGGTGCAGATCACAGGAAACACTTTACGAATATGAGCCTTGCTCACCTTAAATAACATTAAACCCAAACGTAATGTCCTCTGGACGAAAACGGGTGCTTGCATGCAATGATAATCGTGCAGGTTGTATGACTGGAGAGCGTTTGGGTTATGGACGGCAGCATACACATGCCGGCAGCTAATACGATGTTTTATAAATAGCGCAAATCTAACTGTAAAGTAGCATATTGTTGAGAAAATTTGGTGCAAGTTTACTGTAAGTTAACAATGTGGTCTGCGGTGTCACTTTGCTTTACTGACTTGGGTTCATACATGTAAGGCTGTAATCCTGGCGCAGCAGAAGCCATTGTTTACTGTCAGGCCAGTACTCACGTTGACTGCAAGGTTGGATCACGGTGGATGAGGTTAGCCACTCACAGCACAGCTAATTACATAAGTACAATTAAAAGAAACAGTCGCTAAATAAGCGTGTCAACACTGTAGGGGGTGAAATTAACTTTGAAGCACATGATTAAAAAGATGCTAAGGTGTTTTTTCATAAACAAATATTGCCTACTTAACAAAAACATCTTAGAGAATAATAGAAATGAGTTGTAAAGTGTATGGAATGTGCCCTTGAAAAGAAGTTGCTACAATCAGCCAATGAAATTCAGAGGCGTGGCCTATTTAAACTTTAAACTTTAAAATGACAGGAATGTCTGATCTTCACAAAATATGGTCAGTAGATGTGGTACCCTGGTCTGAAAACGCTTCCTCAATTTCAACACATCTGGCCACTAGGGGGCGCAATAACATTCACATTTAGAGCTGTATTTTTGTAATGCTTCGACCAATTTACATGAAACTTCAGCTAGTTCTTCCGACCAATATCCCTTTGACTCTCAAGACGTTTGGTGGGCGTGGCTTTCCATTAATCATGCCTATAACGCCATCAAATACTGCCAATCAGGAAGTGATGCTGTATCGTTGAGACGCCTCATCAGATTGACATGAAACTAGACAGCTGACCTCTTCTGAGTGTGCTGACCTTCCTTAAGAAGTTTAATCAGAATTGCTCCTGTAGTTTTTAAACAGTGCCCTGTATAATGTCAAAATCTGGTCTTGATTCACATTGCTGCTCATAAACTTTGCCATTCTGAACTGATTTTTAATTCATTAATATCTTTAGATTTCTGAGGTCCTCCTGAATCCATCCATATGATATGACGATGCGTTGGGTTATATTTTCCGCCATCTTGTATATTCTGATAAACATACTTTTACAAACTCCTTGGCTGATGCCATCAATATTGCCAATCATGAAGTTTCATGTCATGCATATGATTGACATGAAACTTGACACTATTTCTGTTCAGTGTGTCAACCCTTCCCAAGAAGTTTCACTGTACTTGCATATGCCGAATAATGCTAAATTTGAGGTTAAACTGCTAGGATTGCCCTGGGTGTGATAGACGTCTTCTTGACCCCACCAAATTTGCTGATTGCTGTGAAGTCTGGTGGGTGAACTGCTATGGGTGCCCTGGGTGTGCAGGATCTCATTCTGTTTATGCCGCATTGTACAAAGCTAGGCCCAACCATGGCTGCTTGCAGCTATATTTGTTATTTTTATCTATTTTGTAATAAGTCTGTAACATAACAAAATGGAAAAAGTGAAGCGCTGTGAATACTTTCTGGATGCACTGTAGATGTGGTCAAGACAACTACAGCTGAAACCAAGCATCAGAATGGGGAAGAAAGGTTACTTTGAAAGTGGCATGGCTGTTGCTGATTTAATGGGACTTTCACGCACAACCATCTTTAGGGTTTACAGAGAATGGTCCAAAAAAGAGAAAATGAGCAGTAGTGTGGATGAAAATGCCTTGTTGATGTAAGAGGAGAATGGGCAGACTGGTTTGAGATGATAAAAAGGCAACAGTAACTAAAATATCCAACCTCATTACAAACAAGGTATGCAGAATACCACCTCCTAACACACAACACGTCGAAACTTAAAGCAAATGGGCAACAGCAGCAGAAGACCACACCGGGTGCCACTCCTGTCAGCTAAGAACAGGAACCTAAAGCTACAATTCATAGAGGCTTATCCAAATTAAACAAAAGAATATTGGTAATGGTGTGGGGAATATTTTCTTAGCATATTTTGTCCCCCTTAGTACAGTACCAATTGAGCATCGTTTAAACACGACAGCCTACCTGAGTATTGTTGCTGACCATGTCCATCTCTTTATGACCACAGTCTACCCATCTTCTGATGGCTACCTCCAGCAGGGTAATGCACCATATCACAAAACTCAAAACATCTCATACTGGGTTCTTGAACATGACAATGAGTACTGTACTCCAATGGCCTCCACAGTCACCAGATATCACTCCCAGTAGAGCACCTTTGGAATGTGGTGGAACGGGAGATTTGCATCATGGATGTGCATCCGACAAATATGCAGCAACTGGGTAATTCTATGTCAATATGGACCAAAATCTCTGAGGAATGTTTCCAACACCATACTGAACGTATGCCACGAATATTGAAGGCAGTTCTGAAGGAAAAAGGGGGTCCAACTCGATATTAGCAAGGTGTATCCAATTAAGTGGCCAATGAGTGTATATATCACAAGAAGTTTGTTGGAACAGTAAAGACAGCAAAAAGTAGAAGAAATCCAACTCAAAAAGTCTGGTGAAAAAGGACAAAGGAAAGGCAGCTTTCATTTGTACTGCAATTGAAGTGCAACATGTATTGTGTTAATACTTTTTTGATCTTTATTTCACCAGGCAAGTTGACTGAAGTAGATATGGTCGAGGAGAGAGGGCAATTAAACCAATTGAAAACTTGGGATGATTAGGTAGCCATGATGGTATGAGAAGCCAGGTTGGATATTTTGGCCAGGACACCCCTACTGTTACAATAAGTGCAATTGGATCTTTAGTGACCGCAGACAGTCAGGACACCCGTTTACCATCTCTTCCAAAAGATGGCGCCCTACACAGGGCAGTCCCCCATCTCTTCCAAAAGATGGTGCCCTACACAGGGCAGTCCCCTTCATTGCCCTGGGATATTTTTTTTTGTATCCTTAGACCAGAAGGAGGAGTGCCCCCTACTGGTTTTCCAACACCACTTCGCAAGGTAGATGTTAGGCATCTTGCTCATAGATGCTTACAGGTAGGCCAACTCCGAGACCACCCAGACCACTAGACTATCCTGCCCACAAATGTTTTTTTCTAATTGTTTAGGCAATGATGGATTATTTGCCTTTCACGCTGAGAAATAATTTAGTTTTAAAATAGTGTTGTGCTTTGTCTTTCTGAACCAACTTGGGATGGCTTGCGTGTGGTGGATTTGAATGGCTGGCTGGACCTTATGACCTATATTAATTAAGAGTTATTATTAAAGATAAGCCCTTATATCTACTAATGAATTATCTTCATATCACAGCAGATTTCTAGTAAGACTAAATGAAGTCCACTATTTGTTCCCCAGACTAATTGATCACCGGAGACATTTAATCTGATCTTACTGTATTCTCATCCCCCAGAAGAAGGGGGGAAGCTTATTCATTCAGACAGCCTTTAGACCTTACAGCCCGCCCTCCAATATACATTTAAGGTGTTTCCCTCCATTTGCATCCAGCCAAGCCTTTGTTGTAACTTCCCTAACTCACCTGTATGAGTGAGACTTTCCCTTATCAACATAAGTTAGCCAATAGAACAGTGCCAGCCCACAGTTCTCTCCTGTATAAAACATGACCAATAATGATATGTGGGGCTTCTTCTTGGTGGTGTTTCCATGGACCAGCTGACTGGGTGTTCTCTATGTCTCTTTTCCTCTGCTTTTGTCTTGGTCATATACCATGGTATGCTGTATCTTGGGTAATAATTCTATGGATCTATGCTACTTGCCTTATAGTAACTTTTTGTTAACTTTAAACTACAATTCAAACTGTTTTATACCTGATAATATGCACAAACTATTTCGATTAATTAAATATACAATTGTTTGACAGACCTGGGAGACTTCACTTGGAGTTTTGAAATCCGTCTCCACCACGTGGGAAACACGTGGGAAAAACACACAACAATGTATTTGCAATGTATTTGCTAATTTCCGCATTTATTGGCATGTAAGTATTGAAAATAGCAGCTGTAGTGAACGTCTTGATGGTGAGTTTCAGCCTCTAGCTCGGGCACAGAACAGCAAGTTAGCCTGTCCATGCAATGAGCTGTGAGAACCGTAAAAACCCCAACTATATCTGATTAAAGAAAACTCATAACACTGTTCTTATCCTATCTCGTGACGCTACTGACCAATAAACATTCTATACGCCACACCTCTGTAGGAGGTGGAAATGGGGGGCAACTTGTCAATAATAACATGCCTTACACTAGCAATATATTAGCTAGATGTACAACAAACAGTAAGGCACAGTCATTGTTTTGATCTGAAAGATTCTAAAAAAAACAAACTACCACCTTCCATGAAAATAATCCAAAAAATGTTACTAAAATTGCCTACCTCACTATTATAGAGCCACAGCCTCATGTCCTCTTCCTTGATACGTAGCCTTTGGGACAAATAGTGGTGGATGTCTTTGATGGTAGCCATGCAACTGAAGCAACCTGTATAGGCCAGCACCCTCTTTAGGGGGGCATTGGGCGAAGGCACATTACCTGCTAGGGTTGAATGATAAGAAGAGAAACAGGGCATTAATAAGGCAAAATAATTACACTTGTACAATGTTTTAAAGAATTCTCATGAGTTTTAAGGAGCTAAATCAGACACCAAGTTTGGCATTAGGAACAAAAAAGCAAAATCTGCATGTTTTTTTCTTTTTTAAATTATATATAAAACATTGGCACTGAAACATGTTTTAGCATTTTCTTCACAAAAATATGTTTTGGTGTTTTGTTTATTCTGATGTGCTTTTTAAATAACAACCTTTTGTTTCTTCATATCAGATTATTGCAGTGCATTTCTATTTAGGGCCCGGGCACACACTGTGTGAGGACCCTTTTGGATCCCTAGCGGTACTTCTTTTTCTTCTCCGGCTTAAACATTATTATTAGGGGGCCTAAACATGCACGAAAACTCGCGAAACTTGGCGCATACGTGTCTTACCCGGGAAATCAACGATTTTAGGTGTCTCGCGAATGGGTGTGGAAAAATGGCTCGCTAGCGCCCCCTATAGATCAGCACCCCCAAAAACGTTTTCCTCGACATACGGAATTTCTGTGACTTCAAATTGGTTATGATCAATCACATTGCTGAAAAAAAATTATACAAATGGTGAGTTTACGCCACCTACTGGCAACAGGAAATGTCAATGCTTCTCCTAGCTGGTTTGATAAATCCACTTCAAAAATGTCCTAGAATAACCAAAAGACCCTTACGATGACATTTTGTAAATATTCAGAGTTTTAGTTAAACGGCTTGTTTGGAGCGTGGCGGCGAAGGCACACCCTTGTACATGTACATGTCAATAGTCAATTAATTTTATAGCGCCACCTACTGGCAACAGATAATCCCACGTTTTATGCTTTGATGCCCTGATCATAGCAGTTTGCCCACATTTTATACATAATCGTCTCACAAAACCCGCATAATGATTTATATCTGAGTCCGCGCCACGCCCAACGTGTGTCATGGCGCGAGGGCCCGCCCAGTGTTTCTTGCAACCCTAGTTTTTTTTTTTTATTTTTTTTTTTTTACACATGATTCTACATTTATTTTTGATGCAAGCTTTTTAAAGTAAGGCTATTGTCTCTGTTCTGGCGTGGAAGGGGAGGGGTTTGAATGGGAAGGTGAGTTCTTACCAAGGATTTTTGGACAAGAGACATCTGATGACATCTGATAGTAATAACATAGCACTGAAACTTTTAACTATAGACTACATCACTCCGCTTTGCAGGTGTTCAATAACTAAATCACATTGAACAATCTTAGTCTATTTTAGATTATACCAAACTCAACACCTCAAAGAGTACCATACATAAGAGGAAGAGGGATAAAGCCTGGATCGTGTTGTAATCTGGGCTACATCAACGAACCTTCAGCCAGCCATTCATGGAGCAACATAGGCTAGACCTTCACTAGGGACAACATCACACTCATACTGATATATCTGAGAATTCTACACAAAAGTTTATTATTATGTCTGCTCCTCAATCAATCCAACACAAACAAAAGGCACAAAGTATTATGTAGAAAAAACATTGTAGCAAGCAACGAGTAAGAAAAATTCACATGACATTTAAAAACAAGTGCCTCTTTCTACAGTCTGAGAGTTCTAGGTTTTTTTGCCATGCCAGGCACCAACTAGCTTTTGACCACAGCTCTTGGAAACCGCATACACAATGAAGGTTTTGAACATGGTCCATTCAGACTCAATGTTGTTAACCTTCTCCGGAAGGCCAGTCTTCCCAGTCACAGCCCTCCAGTTCTCCCAGTTGTTGCCAAAGTGGGTGTTGAAATACTCCAGTAGGATTATTGAGTCAGTAAGTGGTCCTTTCCCCAACTACTCCTATGTTCTCCATGAAAGCAGAAAGCTCTATGCTGCTGTTAGGTACATATGCACAAACAAGAGTTTTCCTCCCTGCAAATCTATTTGGGAGCATCTTCCACTCCTGCCTGGCGCCGCTCACCCTGAACAACTGAGCCGGAGAGACCACTTTTGGTTCCAGAGCCTACACTGTGCGTAGAGGTGAGCCTAACTATGTATATCTAGATGGTATCTCTCAACCTTACAGATCAGCTCTAGCTCCTTCCCCCCAGAAAGGCTAGGGTCCACATACAAAGAGCCAGCTTCTGTCACCACATCCTGGAAGACCGAGCTGCTCCACTCACTTTTCCCTTTTGCTTGACTGGCGCTGCACCGTTCCCCTATGGTCCATCTCAAACAAAATGTTCACACATTGCCTTTTTTAGTCTGGGCCCGGCCAGGGTATGGTATGCCCAGCCACAAGGATTTTTTCTTTGAAATCAAAATCAAAATGACCCTTGACACGGTGACCCTGATCCGGGCAGGGTCAAGTGATTCTTTTTATTTACTGCAATAGATACTATTTGGACTGTGTTTGTCTTAATCTTACCCTTGGACCTTTTTGCCTTGGGAGATCCTACCAGGAGCATGAAGCCCCCAATTATGTAGCTCGCAAGACTTTCTGCCACATCAAAGCCACGATCCAGGAAAGAAAAAAGTTTTAATGAAGGTGCACATCAGCATGAACCAACTTTTATTACTTTAAGTTTTCAACAGAAGTGTTAATGGACATGTTTTATTTATTTTATTCTATTTTTTAATCAATGGAAATTTTTTCTATTTTATTTCAATGCCGAATGTAAAGTGTCTGATTTAACTCCATATATTTGTTTAAAAAAAAGAAATACTCAAATACAAATTTTCACCTAACCACCAGACATTAAAACATTATTCGTTGTAAGGAAGCAGCAAGAAAAGGCTTGTTTTGTGATTCAACAGACTGATTAAATAAAATAATTAGTGCATTGGGTGGATATAAAGTGGAATGCACAACCATTCAGGATTAGTGCAGTTAAACAGGGTTTACAACAATTCACTTAGTGATTTCTAAATGTTTATTTAATTTAAAGATTTATTAAAAATAGCAAGCAACACGTTTTCCTGTCAACATGGTCTTGATTTTCACCATTCCAGCGTTTAAGGATATAGGAGACTATGATGTTCTGGTCAGCAGCAGATATTATGATTAAATGCAATGCAACTTTGCCATTTCTTCTGAAAATATGATATATTATATTATTATTTCCCAAACCTGGTTCTGCCTGTCCTGCCCTGCTCCATTTATACCTACTCCACATACAATATCCTGTCTATCAATGTTTTAGTGGAGACAGCCTAATGCGAGACCAAGTCTTCACCGAGACCAGAGTGTTCTGAGACCGAGACAGCCGGAAAGTCGTGGGTTTGAACCCCGGTAGTAACTTACCTGTAAGCATCCTTGAGCAAGATGCCTAATCCCCCC
>JAODOY010084118.1:0-14604 GCA_025399855.1 Forbesichthys papilliferus
AGGGCGTGAGGCACTGGGGATGTGGTCCGTCTCCCCGGTCGTCCTACCCCGGCGAGACCAGCGAAACGTTACAGAAGAAGAAGAAGAAGACGACACTATAGCGCTTTTCTCAGACAATGGTCACAAAGTGCTTCACCGTTATAGATAAAAACAAAAGAAGTAAAAACAGCCAGTAATAAAACAATATTTGCAAGGCAAGCCCATTCCTAGGACACAGAAGATATAGACGGTGTGCGTGTGTGTGTGTGTGTGTATGTGTATATATATATATATATATGTGTATATGTATATATGTATATATATATATATACACATACACACACACACACACATATACTGTATTGTATATGTTGTGTAATAGAGGGTCTGGGGAAGCACAATTACAAAAAAAAAAGTCAAAGCCCTCAACTCAACTGGTGGCCAGGAATTTAGAATGAAAATGTCACAAATCCAAACAGAAATCTAACTGTGTATTCCCTGTGAGCATGAGCAATCAAGATCTTGTAATGTTGTTTTTCATGGGTTTCTAGTGGTAATTGATGTAAACAGCATCATGTTATTGCAACGTCCAGGGTTACGGCAAACCTTTGCCGGGTTTGTTTCGCTGGTGTGGTTCGGCCGGTGGTGGACTGCCCGTGTCACCAGCGCCTCGCACCCACACGTGCAATCAGCCGATTGCCTTCAGCTGTGTGGGTGTGAAGGCTTATAGGCTGGTTGTGGGTTATTTCATGTTCACGTTTAGGTTAGCCGTACATACGTTTATGTTACGTGATTGAACAAGCTGTCTTTTTGTTTCGTTAGTAGGCTTTTGTGTTCTGCTTTTGAACACCCCTTTGGTTTGAGTTTCTGTTTTTTGTTTATTTAAACGCCGAGCCATGTGGCCGTCACGGCGTAACAATTATTAAATGGGTTGAAAGACATGCAGCATTACCATATGCTGACGAGCTATGTTGTGCCACTGGTCTCCGTGGTGACGATTCTGAAATAGATGGATGCTGCCATGTTGTTTCTGGAATTACATAAAAATGCTTATCCACACTTAAGCACCAGAACAGCCACGTTGAGGCTTACTGTAGATACAGTAAGTAGTAGACTACAGAGCTATTGTACTGAGCGGGAAACCAATCAATCACCATTGTATGATACTGTACAAACAGGTTCAATTACATAACTGAGTAGCTCCCAAGATAAGATGCACATGGCTACACTGTATTTAAAAATAGCCCTTGATTTTCTATGATTTATTATTCTACAGCTGTGCCAAAGTGTGTCTCCCGCCAGATATCTGAGGTTGCTGTTGTTGAATCTGGCTGTCTGTCCTGTGGGAAACCTATTCTATGCCAATGGACCATTTCCCAAATGAATGCACATTATTATTGCACACAAACTGAAACACACAAAAACACTATACTTTTGCTTAATGAAAATGACCAGGGAAATAGCTGTAAATGGTTTCAGAAGCAGCCTTGCACCACATAAGCCATGGATAGTCCCACTGAGATACTGGCAAGGCCACTTGGCAAGATAGAATTACACTTGTATGATAATCAGATTAAAGCGGAAAGGAGGCCTATTTGACTGCAGAGATGATGACAGACAGGAATAGTAACAGGCCAACTAATGTCTAATCCACGGCTGTTTATGGTTTATTATGTTAACATAATGATTCCGCTAAGATAAAATGAAATGGCAGTAGGCCTAAACATGCAAACTGTATTCAGTTTACTGTAGTTTAAACAGCAAGGTTCAAGACTGTATATGCGTGATGTGTATATGGTTTCACAGATATGGATTTAGCCTAGTCAAAGATTAAAAGAACATTTCAATGAAGATCTCCATTGAAACATGTTCTTAGTTTAGGACTAGGTTTAATCCAGGTCTGAGAAACCGGGACAATATACTGTATACAGCGGAAAAAGTAATTGTTTGGAGGTTACAGTGAATCCAACTACATACTGTTTTTCTTTCCTGTTCTTTAAAAAAATGATTTCCTTACCTTTCCTGGAGCTGTTGACGTAATTTGGCTGGCCATCGGGTGAGATGTAACATTTCCAGCCTTGGGGTAGAGGGCTGTTGTTCTCCTCCCTTGGTGCAGGGCTCACATCCAGATGCTTCTGGAACAATAGTAACTTAGGATAGAAATGTCTGATGATGAATGAATACATTAACAAATTGTAATGAAGCCATGCTTCATTAAGGCTTAAGTCGTGGTGTCTCACAAAAACCTGAAATTTACACAAAGGAATTATGAAAGGTTTTGAATACTGTGTTATGGCGCCGCAGATGGTTGCCCCATACAGCTAACTGTTTATGTTTGAAACACAACTAATTGCTGTATATAGAGGTACAGTAATGGCGGTTCCAACTGTCGCGGCAATTTTCATATTCTTATCAAGTATTAATTATAGTCATATATACTGTATTAATTTACCATTTTGTTTGTTTCAGCATCTTCCCCTAGCTTGTATTGTGAAATTAACGTATAGTATATCTCTGTTATATGCATTGGACAAATACCATAATGTGTTTGCTTTTTCTTATCAGAAGGATTTTGGAGTGCAAAACTCTCACAGTAGGCTATTTAACAGGCACATAAGGCTTACTTGCGATACACAGTTGGCCAGAAATTGCTGCAGTGGAAAAAGTTCTTGTCAATCTCCTGAGAATTCCGGCTGACTAGTCATTTTCAGTGCATAGCTAATTAAGAGCTCTGCTGGGTCTGTCAGAAAAACTGATACAGTAACTGCCACCGACTCCCACTGACCAATTGTCCCTCCAACAATGTCTTGCTTTAAAATGCTTCAGTAAAACATTATATAAGTGTGATACATACTATCACTGACTGTGACACCCAATATAAGTTTAATACAAATTGACATTTAAGCTACAGTATATTTACAGCATTTAACAGACACTTTTTTCAAAACAGCTACTACAGTATTGACAACATTTGTCAATATAACAGCTCACACCCCAGTTGTCGTAAGCAACCAACATTCTGTTAGCCTACTGGCTGGTAATCAGGGAAATCTAGCTATACATTATCTAATAATATACAAATTAAAATTCCCAGAAATTACTGCTAGAATCCTAAGTACCAACAATGTGCTAACATTATATAAGAGCTTATTTTAACAAAGACAGGAGAAAATATAAGGATTTTGGCATTACAGTATAGCATACCTCTGTGAAATAACCTACCCTCAGACATATTGGGGAGGGTGTTGTAGGGAGTGTAGTTTAGATGGATAGAGGAAATAACATGGGAGTATTAATGGAGTGATTAGTTCACAGGGCAGTGTGGGATGATGCTGTCAGTTGGTAGAAAACATATAAAGCATTTCTCTGGTTCGCAGACACTTGTCGATTCACCATTTATCTTGCCACATTTGAAAGGAATTGGCCTTGGAAATGGTGTGAGTGTAACTGATAGCCTTTAGCATCAATCATGGAGCTGTAATATATCACTGTTAAATTCACACACAGAGGTCATTTGGTGCACAGGAAAAATAACTCTTTCTGACAGAATCAGTTAGCAACAGATGCGGTGCAGCTCCTATGTGTTTAATGGTCCACTGCCAAAATAGATATAATTCATGTGAATAAACACACAACATTTACACATACATGTACATTTAAATACAAGTTACACTTACACTACATTAATTAAAACAGATTATAGTGTTTATTTATTTTAGTAGATCTACACGTGTATATCACAAAACTGTGATACAGTGTACAATTGCACTCTTTCACATCATTTTAAATTAAAATTAGTGGTGTTTTGTCATAAAAGTTCGAGAAAAGAAGAAATTTGAGTTATTGTTTCTTACCATGGCTCCACACAAATTCCACAGTAGAAAACTATCCGTCAAGATGCAACTGGAAATGTGAGTAAATGCTTCTTACAGGAAACTCAGGAACCTCTTTCTAGAATCTCATTACAGGTCAAAACAGTTGAACTTCTGGTGCCACAGCTCAGACAGTGAGATATATTTCAAGGCATCTTTTCTTCATTTTCCATAAAGCAAGATGGCCTGTAAACAGTGCAGGGCATTGAGTTTGTGTCAAGTGCCAGGGGCCTCTCTTCACCCCAGGGCAGACACAAGGCTTACATCCATAGCAGGCTGCACAAAAGCTCACACTGTCAAGGGGAACTGAGCAGTATAGTCACAATACACCAAAGGACTATCTTGTCTTGCCACTTCATTTTGTAGTAAATCAAATCAACCATGTGTGTCAGTGCATGTCCACTGTTTCAAACACGAACATCTGTACCGTTAGCAGCTGACAGACAGACATCAAAATAAAACACAAATAGAAAGCCATGGCACATCAAAGCATGCCAGTGTATTATAACGAGCTACTGTATGATTTATGGATAGTCTATTTCATTAGTTCTTTGTACCATTATAGCTTTCTATTAAGGCTGTACAATTAATAACGTTATTAGAGATTATTATATATTGCATTGCTAAAAAGGTCAGAATTGGTGCAATTGGTGCTACCAATAGACTACTGTATGTTCTTGACACAGTGTAGGCCTAGTACACCTATACGTACAGTACATTTTCAATAAAGCAGGTTTTATATTATTGCTTATATTGCTTTAAATGCTAGTGTAGGTAGCAAATAGTTGTAACATTAACATCTAGCCTCCTAGCCATGCAAGCCTGTTCCTGTAGCAGTTCAATATGCATATTTAGCTATAATGTGTAAAATACTGTATGGCTGCAGGTGTATACCTTAGCCTATGACAAAATTATATGTTAACCTGGACTACTTGGACAGTAGTCCAACCTTCCAAAGCATGGCCATTCGAAAAGACAATATTATTGATAATACAAATGTGGCGTGAGAACGGAGGTAAGAAAATAATAACAGGTTTTAATGACACGAAACCAAAATATACACACGGTTAGCTTTGACAGTTTACAAACAATAACCCGCAATGGGTGAAATCAAATGCACAGTATATAAGGACGACCAATCACGGGACGAGGAACAGGTGTGGGGCCCTGATTGCCACCTGTCGCAGATCGCCTGTCAGTACTCCGGGGACGGCGCCCGAGAGCGCGCCAGACCGGAGGGCGCGGCTCCGCCGCGGGACAACAAATTCTACCCGTAAATGAAACCTTGAGTATTGGAATGTGGGTGAGTTACATAAGTTTTGGAGGCAATCCTAAAATACAAAATCCATCACCTCGCTTCATGTTCAATCTGATACTGCGTGCGTCGACAATGGGGCGTCAGACACCCTTTTTCGTGGACAAAATTCCTAATGTGCTACGAATTAATCAATGTATTACGAAATAATATAGCACTGTAACGCCTGTTGTCCGCAAAAAACATAAATGCGTTTGCATTTTGTCCACAAAATATTTATGCAGCATGTACTTTCGTGCACGGAATTGGCAGATGTTTGCATTTTGTGGAAGAAAGGGTCAATGCCCTTTGCATTATGTGGACAAAATGCATTTTGTGCACGAAATGCCTTTCGTCCTTTTACAAAATACACTGTAAGGTACGAAATGCATTTCGTGACTTTTGTGACTTACGAAATGCATTTTGTCACTTAGTGAGTCACGTAATGCATTGGTATGCTACGATGTTCACGAAATGCATTTCGTAAGGCACGAAATGCATTTTGTCACTTCGACTCAATGAATCACACTTTCCAGTTGAAATATTATTAATGACCAGCAGGTGGCAATGCTCATGGCTAGTCTCACCACCTACAATGCTTTAAATCCACCTTTGACCTTAAAATCCAAAAATACTTTTCAGCCAGAAACCAAGCCAACAAGCTCATTCATTTTGACACAAAAAATATTTTTAAAAAAAGTTACAAGACTGCACATGACTTATTTTAAGGTTGAATGAATACTCATTCCATAAACCACTGCAAATCCCAGAAAAAAAATTCCCCTATTCCATAATGATAATACATTTTAATAACCTTTTCATATTATTATTATTATTATTATTATGTATACGTTTAACTAATTATCGCGAGATCAGGGAGGTATCACGAGGATAGCCTGTTTCACCAATGAGAGACGTCGCTGATTTAAGCAACAATGCCACCTGCTGGTCATTAATATTATGTCAACTGTAAAGTGTGATTCATTGAGTCTAAGCGACAAAATGCATTTCGTACCTGACGAAATGCATTTCGTAAGGTACAAAATGCATTTTGTGCACATCATAGCATACCACATTACGTGATTCACTAAGTGACAAAATGCATTTCATAAGTCCTGAAATGCATTTCGTCCACACAATGCAAAGGGCATTGATTCTTTCGTCCACAAAATGCAAACTACATCTGCCAATTCCGTGCACGAAAGTACATGCTGCATAAATATTTCGTGGACGTAATGCAAACGGGTTTGTTTTTCGTGGACAAAATGCGTTACAGTGATATGATTTCGTAATACATTTATTCATTTCGTAACACATTAGGCATTTTGTCCACGAAAAGGGGTGTTACACTTGGAGCCCCATAGTCGACTAGCAGTTGCACTGACAGTGAATTGAGTTGACCATGATGGTTGCAAAGAAAATCACTTCATCTTGTGTTCCTGTTTCCTATGGAAGTCCATAGAGGACTAAATTCAAATGAAAATGCAATCCCAAATATCATTTTAATTGTCAATCAAGTCCACGCTTTAAAGCGGACTTAATTCAAATGAAAATGCAATCTTAATATTGCATTTTCATTTTAAATTTCAATATATTACCCGCATTTTAGTGGACACAATTAAAACTTAAATGCAATCCCAAATAACAATTTCATTTCCAAAGACAAATGCGCTTTGCAGCGGACAATATTCAAATGAAAAAAGCTAAACAGCGCCTCCCTGGATTTAGTCCTCTGTGGACTTCCATAGTTTCCTTCTGATTGAATTGTGTTCGATTTATAAAGTCTCGACTTGAGTATTGTTTTTTATTTATAAGAGAAATAATATAGGATATTTGTTTCAATGCAACCTTGTGTTGAGCTGATAGGCTAAGAAGAAAAAAGAAAGAGAACAGAAAATCATATGGCGCGTTGCTGTACTCTAGTGGACGATGTGAAAACGCTGCTCCAACACACCTAATTCAAACAAATGGGTCCTTATAACAAGCTATTCATTTGAATCAGCTGTGATGGAGGAGGGAGGCATCTTAAACATGCAGGGCAGCGGCCATCTAGGACCAGGATTGGGGAACCCTGGTCTAGCCAAATAGGGGCATATTCTGAAAACATACACTCAGAGAGGTTTGGACCCACGTTTCAGTTCAGAAATACAATTGTCTTCTTTACAATTGGCCCGTGAAGAGTCTAAAAATATTTTTTTTGGCCTGTGACCAAAAAGTTTGTACACCCGTTCTAGATGGATAGCAGCCAAGTAATGCCAAGTGTAGTTCTCACATGTAATGTGTAGGCTACTGTTTACATTGGCTGGTTGCCATGTTATCATTGTTAAAGGAATATATCCCCCTCAAGAGCTGATCATTAGCATTTCCGTACCAGCTGCTTGGAATAATTGATTGATGTTCATATAAGGCAAAATAGGTATTAAAACAAATGGGATAACAAAATCGTATTGTATTTCCACAGAAACACACACTATTAAATAAGCAGCCTTTGACAAGATACATTAGCTGCTGAAATAACCCTCTGGAGCTCTGGAATCTCAGTGTGTATGGAATTATGTGTCTATGGCAGTATAAAGTAACATAAATTAAATAATACATTTATTTTTTACACACACAATGGTGTGTGTGATGTAAAAAGAGACGCTGCAGTTGATCGTGTGAGCTTTTTCCACCATTCAAAAGTTCACAATTTGGCTTTGCATTATGCCAATGACTGTGTTTTCATTATTGTGTGGGTATTCCCAATTTTAATAACAGGCCCACATATTTTATAGATGGTTTAAATTAGCTAAATTCTATTGAATGCTTTGCCACTTCTGAAGCACTGTCCACTCTGTGCTGAAGAGAAGAAAACACTTGTATGTTGTTTTCCAGAAGGAGTCGATGAGCACAGATGGTGACATGGCCATCTCCGGGCCGGCTGCCCAGTCCTTATGCAAGTCAGAGAAGGAGAGGACAGAGGCTCAGGCTTGTCCTTTTGACAGCAAGATGGCGTATTTCGTCAGTGACGACACAGAGCTTCACGTCAAGGCAGAGGTGCTCCTGAACAAAGCTGTGAGGACATGTGACGACAGGGTATGTCAGTTGCTTGTCAGAGCTTTGATACAGAGCCTGTTTCGTCTGGCTCACATAGCATTTTGCTGATGTGTTTTCACACGTTAACGGTCAACAAGAAACAAGTTTTACCCATGGACCCTCCCAAGGTCGATGAGATTAAGGACATGGTTTGTTGTCAAATTCAAAGAACATGCAGCATCGAATATCTATACTGTATGTCATGGAGGATCTGTAGAAATGCTTGTGGTAACATATTCGATTGAGATGTAAATGGAACTATTTTCCCAAACTAGGTGTGCCTATCATGCTTTCATGCTCAATGGTAGGTCAGTAGTGTGACTGTTACTTAATTATATGTCATGACCGAAAGAACTAGATCACGGATACAAGCAGCCGAAATGGGTTTTCTTAGGAGGGTGGCGGGCGTCTCCTTAGAGATAGGGTGAGAAGCTCGGCCATCCATGATGATCTTGGAGTAAAGCCGCTGCTACTTTGCGTCGAAAGGAGCCAGTTGAGGTGGTAGGGATCTGGTAAGGATGCCCCCTGGGCACCTCCCTAGGGAGGTGTTCCAGGCATGTCCAGCTGGGAGGAGGCCTCGGGGAAGACCCAGGACCAGGTGAAGAGATTATATCTCCACACTGGCCTGGGAACGCCTTGGGAACCTCCAGTCAGACAATGTGGCTCAGGAAAGAGAAGTTAGGGGTCCCCTGCTGGAGCTGCTGCCCCCATGACCTGACTATGGATAAGCAGATGAAGATGGATGGACGGCCTGTTTTGATGACATACAGTACAAGTCAATATCAAGAACAAGTATATAGTGTACAAATGCAGTCAAATGTTCTATTAGCCCACAGACCTCCCTATTGTCGAAAACAATGTGCTTCTTTACAATTAGAAACCCTACAACTAATGTAATTGCTCTAATGCATAAAAGTGCAGTGGCTCCAAGACAGCCTGTGCTTTTCTAAGGAATTTTTTTTTTTAAGTTTAAATTTGTATAGAAAAGAGAGCCTTTTGTTGAGTCTAATATGCTTGTTATTATAAAAAAAAAAAAAAAAATGTATCAACAGGGCAAATTGATCCGTATACATTTTAGAGCAACTGGTAAACTTGCATCTGCAGAAAATGAAATATGTAAGCTAAATGTCTTTCAAATATAGCCCTATGTTGCTTGAATTACACTATGATAATACATTTGTTAAGTTGTATTTATTTGGGCAATTTGTGTTGCCAAAGTCAAGAGTGACCTTTCAGTTGGCAGTTGAGCAGCTACAGTACCTTAACAGCTTACTTGCAGCAAGCCTGAACTAATTGGTTATAATGTTGTTTCCTTTTAGTGTGTTTTAAATTCACACATGCATGCATTAATGCGATCACAGAACTGTAAAAACACAGTAAAAATACCAGCTAGGATAAAGTACCAGTAGAGCGCTACTGGCTTTCACCGTTTACACACACACAATATACAGTACATAAAAAAATATACACGGACACACACATACACACACACACCGTATGTTGTTGTAAAAGTATACTGTTACTTAAATTTGACTATGTTGTGAAGACATTCCTCTGTGCTTGTTGTACTGTGCGTAGAGCTGAATATCTCATGGACCTGAACTCTGCTGACCTGCTGAAGAATATCCAATTCCAGAGAAAAGGTCTGAAACGAGTATGTCCCCAAAATGTTCAGCGGGTAATAAATCAAGTAATGCGTATGCTTCAGTCCAGAGACGCATTTTGAATATGTGGCTTTCCATCTACATAGGTGTGAATGGCGATGCGTTTCAATCAGCAGCTAGAAACAAAACAACCTCGGCAGCGTTCTAGATATTGCTGGCTTTGATGTATTTGATGTATTTAGGTGTTTACCTGTGACTTATGTAAATCGCTTTCTTCTAGCAGTTTAAAAAATATATATTTACCTTGATACTTCATATTGTGCACACACCTTCAGTTCAATATGCTGGAGCAGTTTACCTCACTAATGAGAAGTTGCAACAGCATTTCAACCATAACGTTTGTGTTGGATCAAGCATTGATCCAAGCATTGACAGGGAGATTCATGATTTTTGCAAGGACTTGCCAGCCTGCATTTAGCTCATTGAGATGATATGTTATTTCAAATGTTTGGTATCTGTAGCCAATGAGCATCTCTATTCTTGAGGAGGAGTGCATTTTCCTAAAGACAACAGATGCCTCATTCGAGAACAAACTCTATGACTAGCATGTTGGCAAAAACAACACTTTCCTGAAGCCCAAGCCTGTCAGCGGCAAGGCCGAGGCCCATTTCTCTAGTGCAGTATTCTGCCATGGTGGTCTACATCAGTAGCTGGCTAGAGAAAAACAAAGACCCTTAAAATAAGTCTGTTGTGCAGCTGTACCAGAAGTAATCTGTCAGAATACTATTTCTCAGGAACAGATGGTAATGTTTTTTTTGCAGTATAAGATTCATACTTTCTATTCCTCTTCTTCTTATGGCATTTTTTAACATAAGTTATTTTTGCATATATTTGAATAATTTAGGCACATTTGTGGTATACTGTATGAGACATAGGTATTCATGGTTTTATAGAAGGCATATTGCTGTCTATTAGTATTGTACACAGTGGTGGACTACTTCAAAAGTAATGTGAATTGATGTTAGCTGCTAGCTTGCTAACAATTGAACATGACAATGTAAATATTATCTCCTAAGGGTAATAGTCTGAATTGATCTAGAATCTAAAGCAATAGATAATTTATTATTGTTTGTATTATCTATACAGAATCGTATGACAGCAAGAAAGGAACCAAGAAAAGGGTGCTTCTTTCATAACTGTCTGTGTCGACTCTGTTCAGGCTAAACTGTAATTTATTAGTGATCTTTTATCCATGTTTGCTTAAACTATGTGTACACAATATCACAGAATGTAAAGGAACATCGATAGTTTATTGATAATACCCAGAGAAAATCAAACCACTCCCTAAAAGAGATACAAAACATTATTTGACCACTAGAGGCTGCTAGAGACTGCTTCTAAACCAGCTGATTGCTAAGAGTTTTGTATGCTTGAAATATGCCTGGGGTCAGCTACTGTTTGAATGTAATGAATGTCAGGTCTGGTATTGTCATAGTGCAGCAGTGCTAAGCCACATTCCAGGATTGACAAAGGATAAAATATTAAATAACAATAGACTGACTGCAGATAGACAAGGACAACATGACTCAATAACAAGGTTGGAGAATGCAGCCTGAAGATATAGAAAAACAGAAGATTAAACATGTCTAACAATGTTTTTAGGAGAACCTTGGTACGCTGATGACCAATGTGATAACCACTCATCCCCACTTTGTGCGGTGTCTAATTCCAAACGAGTTTAAAATGCCAGGTGGCCGAAGCCACTCCTTAGAAATCCAGCCTTTTAAAAGGCATACATCCTTATATCAGTATCTGTTTCCTGCTACGGGAGAAATTGAGAACCCTTTTGTCATCCACCAGCTACACTGGCGTACATTTAGATGGTAGATCACGTCCCTTACAGTGTTGTGCTGTGCCTTGTTTTAAGACCTGCATCTATCTACCTTTCCCCAGATACAGGATTCTCAGTGCTGATGTTCTTCCTAAGGGACATTGTTCATGATGTCATGAATAATAAGAAAGCAGGTTAGAAACTCATAAAGTCTGTTGACGTTGATCACACACAGTACAAGTTTGGACACACAAATGTAGGATTGGTGGATTAAAGGTGAAGGAGTTATATTACTTTACATAACATGGGCGGTCAATAGGGAACGTTGTCATGACTCATGTTACTTTAGATGCAGCTGTGCCATTGCTAACGCTATTGGTATAAGGTTAGCATCTACACCAGTAGCTGTACAGTATTGTATTCATTGTAAGACTCTGTGGATATACATTTGTCAACTAATTAATTCTAATTTTTACCGTGTTTTCATGAGAAAACATATTGGACCATTTAAATTTATGTGAATAAGAAATTAACATACATAGTAATGAACTGCACCGAGAAATATTCAACTGCATTTCGGGTGATTTTTGACATGAGCGCCTAGCCCAGGGGTCTGAAATCTGCGGCTCCTCAGGAAGAATGTGGCTCTTGAGCCCCTCTACAGTGGCTTCCTGTGGCTTTGACAAGTATCATATAGAACTTAATCTAGGTTATGTCCACCCCCCCCACCTAAAAACTATTTAGTAGGGGAAATTATGGATCTGACAAAGCAGCTAGGAGATGCAGGAAAAACTATCAATGAGCTTGAAAAATCTAAGAAACAAGCTGAACAGGATATGGTGGAGGCACACAGATGGCTCTGTAGAAGGCAGAAGTGCTGTATATATTAATATCAATAATACGATACCTTGTAGACATGTTTATTCATCTACTCTCTGCTCATTTTCAAGCCTCCCTAGGGCATCTACGAGGCAAGACCCTGTGTGCCTAGCTTGATCTTAAGCAGGTGAAAGCTGAGGTCGACGTGAAGATCTCAGGGAAAACATCTCAGGGAACACATTCAAAGAACAATAATCAACTGAGCACAAAGTCATTTGGATGCACAGGTCAGGAGCTGAAGATGATGCTCTGAGAGGGAGACTTTGGTGAGATGGATATTCTGCTCGGCTGCCCAGACAAACTCACGGTGGGCTTTGTGTGAAAGATCAATACCAGAGAGAGGAATATTGTGAATATCATTTGTAAACCTGTGTTCTCAGCAGGAGGTGAAATTACATTTATTATTATTATTATTATTATTATTATTATTCTCAGCAGTAAGGTATACTTGAATTTATGTTTTGTCTTCCATTAAATCCCTCATTGAAACCTACATCAGATAGATTGAACCTTGCACCGTCTGCCATTACCGTTGCCGGCACTTTCAGCCTAACCCCATTTTATCATCTTGTCCTCTAAAATGATATCAGGTTTTGCTACCTGCCGTGTTTCGTGTAAATGCAGCATAAGCTAGGGGCCCTAGCTTATGCTGCATTCACACGAAACAATAGCTGCTAGGCAAAGCAAGCTTGTGACATTGTATCCAGTCTTGCTCATTGTGTTTTTATCAATCAGTGCAACAATCAATGCAATTGCAACATTGTATCAACCCTGTCTGAACTGTTGAGAAAGATGAGAGATGGATGGGGGTGAGCAGAGTAGGCTAATTCTATGCACACATCAGTGTCCCTTATAACAAATAACTTAGCTTAATGTGTTTTCTCTTGGTTTCGGAAACTGTTCAGAGAAGCTCTTAGCGCAATGATTTCTGAATCTCCAGTGCACCTGTATTGTCTGTCTATCACACCAAATTAGCGTACGGACCAATGTACCTCAAGAGCAGGCTCAAGAGTTTGGAGTGAAGGTTGCACTGTGTACTGGTTAGAAGGTATAATCATACACCCTCTCATGTTACTACTGATACAGCAAAGTAAAGTCCAGCCTACAGTCAAGAAGAAAGTGGAGGAAAGTGGATCTGGCCAAAAGCTCACACTGAGATGGAGGACAGCCTTCGACAGGCCATAAATGCTGAAGAGAGCAATAAAGGCTATCTATCACTGTTTTTATTTGGCCTTTGTACAGTAGTCTGCAGAGTAATACATGTACTGTAGCCATACTGTATGTGGCTGGAGCAAAAACACTTGGCCCACATCATGGCCGCCGTGATGGCTGAGGAGCTGAAGATAGAGCAGGACACGAGCTCTCACCTGGAGAGGGTGAAGAAAAAGATGGAACTCACACCGTCTGGATGAGGTGCCTGGTCATGAAGGCAGGCAATATGCACCTCCAGAAACTAAACTAGAAGGGTAAAGAAATCATGAATACCCCTGCTGGATGTTGGAGAAATGCCTGTTGACCTGTATTCTAAAGTTTGGTAAGATTTGTTTATGTACACACATATACATAATATACATGCACATTGTGCTATTTCCCTTCAAAGCTTATTGATTTGTTTTTTTTAACTTATCAGGTAGCCTGTGTCACAATATTCAACTAACAATACATTGCTTTGTTTGATTCAATTATGATCAATCACAATTAGAATTCCTCATAAATGTTTATATATTGTTTTATATTCAAGATTATTAACACATTTAGAAAAGGCTCAAAAATATGCAGCTTGAGTTGTAGGAGGCTGAGGAGCATGTTGACATCTCTGAGTCTCAAGTTAATAAGATAAGGGTCAAAGGTCGGGACATGGCCAAGGTATGTATACTTTTTGGCACCTGGGCACGTACACTTAGAGATAGAAGTCAATCTACTAGGCTTCATACTCTCCCTAAAATGTGAGGCTTTAGTAAAGATATGTTGCCCATGTTCATATGTACAGTGACAAGAAAAAGTATGTGAACCCCTTGGGATTACGTGGAGTTTTGCATGAATTTGTCATAAAATGTGCTCTGAACTTCA
>JAODOY010084119.1:0-14602 GCA_025399855.1 Forbesichthys papilliferus
CGGTCAACATAGCAACGTCACCTTTGTCCAGTCTGATGTCACAAAGTTAGACTTTGCCAAGAACAGGTTGGCTGATTTTTTTTTTTTTTTTTTGGGCTGTAATCTTCCATGTTTTTTACGGGCTGTCATACAGTTAGAGCTGTATGACATGTATGAAAATTAGTATACAGTACTGTACGGTAAATTGTGTATTATAGCTGTATGCTCTAAATACAGACCAAAGATATTCGTCATTAAGGGATGCAGCAATTAACCGATTTCACTATTAAAGGTATAGTCAGCTATTGCAAGCTAATTTAGATAATACTCATTTTGACAATATTCACCAGATATTTCAGATTTTGCTAGTTTAGCGTTCTCTGTGCGTGTTGAAAAAATGATCTGATAGTTCTACACAGCCCTGGCTCTGTAAATAGTAACAGTAATAGAAACCCGCTCACATCAACAAAGCCGTAGTACTACGCTTTGCTTCGCGGAGGGATATTAGCAAGCGCTCTCAAAAATGGCTAACGCTGCCTTTAATCGGGATTTAAAACGTCACGGTTTTGTAGCCGTTTAGACTCAGCTACACAGAGTGTTTTTTTTTCTTATAGGGATGGGGACTTTATGGTTGCACAGTGAGGTAATTCAATCTGCAGACAACAGACAGATCACATCATGCCATCAAAATGCATAACAGCAACTTTACACTGGCTTTTCAGCTTCCACGTGATCTTCTCCAACTGGCTGCTGATGTACCTGGGCGATGAGGAGCTGAAACGTTTCATAGAGAAGATGCTCTGTTGGCTCACGCCTGGAGGCTTTCTGTTCTTCAGGGAGTCTTGCAATCATCAGTCGGGTGAAGTTGAAACGTTTAACCTCAGTTCAGGGTATTGTATCTTTGACCAGGTCGACTCATTCAGTAGCATTCACACGAAGGATGGCATTTCAGAAAACACATCTTATTTCACTGTTGCCTGACTGTATTTTTGACAGTGTTGAGCCATTTGTTGTAGCCATTTGTCAATTCTAAACAATATTTCTTTCTAGTTGTATAGCAATATAGCAGTCTTGCCTAAATTCGTACACTTATATTGTGTCCTGTGTTTTAACTTGCCAGGTGATTGTAAGAGGGTCTTCAACCCAACCAATTATCGAACTCAGGCATACTATAGTCACGTCATGACCGCTACACCGTGGAAGGAGCCAGAAAGTGGGAAAAAGTACGGTTTTGACATTGTGCTGACCAAGACAGTTCAGACGTACATTAAGGTATAATAATAATAATAATAATAATAATAATAACAACAAAAACAACATTTTCTAAACGAAAATCGCAAAACGATTTGGAGAAGAAATGGTAGTGAAGCAAAGTTCAGATTAATGTGGTTGCCACGGCAATGATAAACACATTACGCTAGGCTCTCATGTATTACGGACACATTCATTCTAGGACCTGTCAAAATGTAATAGCGCATTATAATAGTCTACATTATGACATGTGTATTTTATTAATACTTTAAGGATCCGCGGGGCTCACCTTCTCAAATCCGCGGGCAGTCTGCACGCCTACTGACTGAAACCTTGTTAGCTAAATCACGGGACCCGCAGTAGGCCTATATTTTATGGCCGCAATCATCAAGCTGCCCATGTTGCGAGGAGAACCCAATCCCCAATGCAACTGCTCACATGCCATAAATAAATAGGCCTACAACTAAATGATGAGATGAGTATTATTAAAGAGCATGGAGTTATAGAAGGAAGTATTTTATCGTAACACATGCCTATAATTCCCAGCCTCTGTTGCTATTGCAATTAGCCTAATTTCGTTGGCTCTGAATGATAAATACATAAATAATAAAAAAACAGCTGGTTTATTTTACAGTATTCACAACAGCAAAATAATGATAGAGAACATGGCTGATGTCTTACCTACTGTAGAGTGGCCCTTTTCATGCTTTAATCCTAGAAAAAGTTACTAAAATCCAGTTATCTGACACGTTTGCTTACTTTTGCATCAGGGAAGGCGACTAGACGTCTTCGGGTGATTCTAGCCTATTCATATTTGTTTATAGTGCTCGACGTTATTGCCCACACACATCGTGATGCACTTGGCCTACGGTATAGTCTAAATATCGAGCTGGTTCAAAACCTTAGGTTGATTAAGCCCTGTTCTTGTGTGTGTTTACGCTGATATTTATCCGCTTGTGTTTTGGGTTTCGGCAAAGCTGAAAGTACGACAGCCGCCTCTAAATGTTGTTATAAGGTGCATTCAAATTCGGTGAACTGAGGTGAATATTGATGGAAAACACTACAATTTGAACTTTAACAATATAAAGTTTTGTGTAAACATATTAAATGGTTAGATTTAAACTGTCATCCTTTGTCCAGCGTCCATGTGTGTTTGGCAACAACTTCGTCAGACAGTTTGCAGGTGTTGATTAATGTTCGCCATTGTTTGAAAATACGAACACACCTTTGCTATCGGGCATGTCAGAATTGTTATTTGTTTCCGCGCATAGTTACAGTTGCTAGCGTAGTATTGGACCATATACTATTGAGGAGCTTACGTAAATGATATAGACCGACGTACAGTATGTTAAAATACTTAACAGTTAGGCTACTTGTCACAAACAATATTACAATTATTATAGTTAATACAGGCTGCCAGGGGCCCCTTTCAGAGTCAGGGCCCGTGCGTTAATCCGTCCCTGTTTCTGGAACATTCAACGCTGCCGCTCTAACTAACATTATTACCATCTTCCCCTTCTCTGCTCCCGTCAGATGAAAAACAACCAGAACCAAATCTGCTGGCTGCTGGAGAAAGTGGACCGGGATTCTTCCAACCAAGGTGGCTTCACCACTTTCCAGCAGTTTCTGGACAACCAACAGTACACACGCAGGGGCATCCTGCGCTATGAGAAGATGTTTGGGGCTGGATATGTTAGCACAGGAGGTCTAAGTACTACTAAGGTAGCAATGTTAACTCTAAACCTTACCCTACTTATAATATCATAATATATATGTACCGTAACTTAAAGGTATTGTCAGCTATTGCAAAGCTATTTGTATTTTATTAAATTCACCAAAGATCTCCTCACAATTTGCTAGCTTACCGTTCTCTGTGCGTGTTGAAAAAACAATCTGGTACTTCTACACAGCCCTGACTCCGTAAATAGAAACATAAATAAAGTTGCGAACACCACTCGTATCAACTAACCAGTACCACTACATTTTGCTTCATAGTGCAATTCAATGTGTGAGGTGGACGTTGTTTTGATTTGAGCTCGAAGTTAGCAAGAATGACATGGTCGTTCTCTAGAACGCTTGCTAACTTCGAGCTCAAGTCATTACAATATCCCTTCGCAGCGCCGCCTCACACATTGAAACACATTGTGAAGTAAACCGTAGCATTACAGATTTGTTGTTGTGAGTGGTGTTCACCACTTTGTTTATGTTCAGCGCTGTGTAGAAGTACCAGACTATTGTTCACCACACAGAACAGTAAGCAGGGAATTTGACAAACGTGTATTAGCTTACAATTAGCTTGCAATAGCTGACTATACATTATCTTTAAGAGCCACCTCTTAATAACTCTTAACTAACATGGAGGTAACTCTGACACTGACCTCACCTTACTACCTCCCAGCCCTTTATGTTGATTCATTATATATCTATCATTCTCTATATTTTAAACAACACCTTTTCCAAAATCTGCTGCTCTGCTATTTCCTGCTCTATGTTGGGATCAACTCAACTTATGCCAAATTGTTCTGAGGTTAGAATGGTACATTCTGTTATAATAATGACATTAGCATATTATACATTTAACATACTTATACATTTAAAACATAATCATAAAAATAATAATAATAATAGAACTCTTATTTTGCGGGATGCATTTCAGGTCACTCAAGGACATCTTACATAAAGTAATTACATAAATTGCAGAAGTTTAATAATAGAAGGCAAAAGCTAAAGTGTATAACAGTATAAACACAGAACATTGATCAAATACAGTAATATGTTTAATTCATAATGCTAATACATGTAAACATTTAATGTATTAGCATTGTGACTATGCTGAACATGGATTCTTTTTAGGAGTTTGTGGACCTGCTAAACTTGAAACCTACTCAAAGGGTCCTAGACATTGGCTGTGGTATTGGCGGAGGAAATTTCTACATGGCAAAGGTAGGAGTGAATAAAACTGGACTAATAAGGATGTAGTAAACATATACAGTAAATGTACATGCATACATTGGCAACAGACATATTTGTCTAATACATTATCTTTCTGTGTGGGATAACTCAGCCGTGGGCTAGCTGTGATTCATGCTATTTTTCAGACATTTGGGGTGGAGGTCCTTGGCTTGGACCTGTCTGAAAACATGGTGGACATCGCCACAGAGCGTGCCATAACTGAGGAGCTACCACTGGTAATGCTGCATTTACATGAAACACGACAGACGGCAAACCGAATATCATGTTAGCGGACGAGAGCAGGACGGCAAAATCAGTTGTGGCAACGGCAAACAGCATGCCGTTGAAATATTTTAACTTTTAACAGCCGGTTTGCCGTCTGCCGCGTTCCATGTGAGCATAAGTTTGTTTGCTTAGTATGCTTGGACATCTGTCATGGTTCAGTGCAAAGTCGATACACAAGCAAGATTGAGTTTTAACTGCAGGTTGTTTGAATGATTTACAAAATAGGTAAAGGTTGATTTGGGAATACCAGCACATGGCTACATTGGGATAGTGTTGCCTGATATTACATTTGTGATCATCATAGAATGGTCCTGAAATTGGACAACTCTTACATACAGGTTCATAACAAAACATTGTATGATTACGTTAACGCTTTTTTGTAGTTTTACTTTAGCTCTTTGACAATTTCTCCTCTGCTTTAATTATGCCATAGTTGTATTTTAGAAGAAGACCTAAATAAAACACAATTAAAGCAGAGGAGACATTTTTAACTGTCACGGTGATGACAAACACTTTTTCTTTCTTAAGACAGTCGAGCCAAACCCAACAAAACATAGCTTCTCACTAACTACTAAACCTAACTCAGGTTGCTTTCATCAAACTAGAACACCAGGGTAAGTGAGCACATAGTACAATCAAACTGATCAGACAAATCCCAGTTCTTTTCTGTTGCTGCCACATGCTGGTGAAGCAGGGTATGGCGGGGCATGGTGTGACATTGCGCTTTTATGTTTTCCATTGGTACATTCGTATCTTACTGTGGGTGAAGCAATTTGTAAACTTGGTTTTAGTGCGATACAAGTACAATTTCAAATGAAATTGAAAATGTTAGTTATGATTCTTATACATATAGGAGAAGTACAGTGGCTTTAAAGAGATATGCAAGGAAAATCAGTAATTTAAGTCTTAAAATGTAATTTGAGGATATTAAGGCTTACTTTAAACACCAACACATTATGAAAATCAACCTCCATTTGAATCTATCCTATATTTTATGTCAAATTCTGCCTGTCTGTCAATTTTCTGGGTGGAGTTAACTCGAGCGTGGGTCATGCCACTCCTGGGGTGCGTTTCCCAAAAGCATTGTTGCTAACTACATTAGCAACTTACATCATTGGAACTACACAGTTGCGACTCAAGTGCTTCCCAAAACGATAGTCTGAACTATGGAGGAAACTACGTTGGTGACTTACGTAGTACGATGCATCGTTAAACGACGCAGGTGTTTCCCAAAACCATAGCTCCAATGAACGTTCGTAACACTGTTGTTAAATTGTGTCGTTCGAACTACAGCTCACAAGGTGTCGTTAGAAGCATAGTTTGTGGTGACTACGTCATAAACGGCAGAAGATGCAGTCAAATAGGCTTATTATAAAGGCATGTCTATCTATTCTTGCTGTAGGAAAACAGTAGACCTAAGTGTTTTGAAAATATAACATTGCTGTAAAGGTAGGCCTACTTTTAAATGTAGTCTATTCCTCAATAGGTCTACATAAGTAGACTGTAGTTGCACATGTGCTTATGCCTACAGTTTAAAGTCTAAAGTTCAGTTATCACATACAGAATATGTCTGTTATTCTAATCTTAATCAAGTAGTGCTTTTGTTGCCATTATTAAAAGAATAACTCATTGCTATTGTTTTGAACCCGCATTATTTAGAGAGACTATTGATCATTATCACCCACGTACTGTATCCAATTGAGCCAATGACAGAAGACAGAAGTTTAGTTATGCAATATTAGGTCTTGAACCCACAACCTTCATATTGAGAGCCCAAGACACTTGCTTGCATCCTTACACCCTTTTTGCATGACTCCCAATAACAGTTGAGCATTTTTGGTTGCTGTTTTGCTGTAATAGCTTTCTATGGTTTTTTGTCCTACCTAGTTACAGTAACTAGGTAGGACAAGTGAAATGGGTGGGGCAATTTCCTGAGCTTAGACTATCATTTTATTCTTATTATGTTAAAAGAATACTCAATATAGTTCTTTATTATTATGATTAGAATATTGTTATTGTTTTATTTTACTGTTATTATCATTTCTGATGTTAGCCTATATGAATAGGCCTACTCATATTTATATTATTGTTATGGTTGTTGTTATAGCCTATTGTATCTGATGAGCAGGTTGTATGAATAACGTAGATAATAATTTTATAATTTAATAAAATCCCAACTGCCCTAGGCTATTGAATTCAGGCATAACATGACAAAGATTGTGTGTTTTTGCAAGTTTCCAGCTCTAAAAGTCAGACCAAACACAACTACAGTGGTTGAAACTAACTTGGTTCAAACCATTGTTGTACTAACAAAGTTGGGCACTTTTGGGAAACAGTCGTACTTCGAATGTTCGTTAGATCAACGATGTAAGTTCAATGCTAGCCTTTGTCGTTGTACAGGAAACACACCCCAGGACTATAAAAACCATAAGAGTCACGATAAACTTCCTCTTGGTGCCTGAGATTTAACATCTCTCCCTCGTGACTCAGGTCCACTTTGAAGTAGCCGATGCCACTAAGCGGTCATTCGCAGAGTCTTCCTTCGATGTGATCTACAGCAGAGATACCATTCTGCACATAGATGACAAACTGTCCCTGTTCAAACGCTTCCATGTGAGTATCTCCTTGGAGAAATGTGCAAATTGGTTAAGAAGTGTTGACCTTGATCCCGTGTAATTCATTGAATAGAATTCAATGCACAATTGATTGATGAATTTGTGAAACCAAGCAGATTGATGCTAACTACATCAGCTAGACACATAGCTGTAAATTGTGTAAATGTAATATATTAAATGTTGCTGCACTTGCAAACTATACATTTTAAATGGTAAATAAACCCACATTTCGTTGTGGTGACATTACCTACCATAGGTGTATGTGGTCCGGAAATTATTACTGTTGACTTATTCACCTGTTTTTTTGCATGGCGGGAGAGCGAGCGGGGGAGTTTTTGGTTGTCGACTACTAGAGGATCCATATTTACTCTTTGCATACAGTGTCAAACTCATGTACAACTTGGCTACGCTTCGTACTATGTTGTTTACTTTGGAACGGACAATAAATACTAAAAGGCATACAGAACCTGGTGTGGAAATGTAATATTAACTGTGCGTCACGGATATTATTGTTCCCTGTCTTCGCCTCAGGTGCAAGACGTCACTACAAACCCTACATTCATGTGGAGGTGCATCCACCAAATGTCCATCTTCTGAGGTTATTTTGAACTATCCTTCTCAAACAATGATGTTGTTATTCTGTGTTCTTCTCACGTCAAATGAAGTCATGGTTGAAACCAGGAGGGCAGCTGTTGATCAGTGACTATTGCTGTGGGGACAAGCCCTGGACGCCTTCATTTGAGGCGTACGTCGAACAGAGAGGCTATGTCCTTTATACACCATCAGAGTATGGCAAGGTAAACATCACAGCACAGCTTAGACTCTGATGTGCTCTGTTATGGGCATTCAGCCTCAAGTGTTGGCCTTTTTCATTGAATTATGAAATACTTGGTGTCACGCCAGATGTTAAAAGGGTGTTAAAGGTAGACTGTGTTATACAGTATCTCACTGCACCGTGCAATTATGTTTCATGGCGTGTCTCCAGTTCATTGAGCAGGCTGGGTTCCACAATGTGAGGGTGGAGGACCGGACCGTCCAGTTTATCCAGGTTATCAAGATGGAGCTGGAGAGGGTAGAGGCCATCAAAGAGGAGTTCATTAAGGTAGGAATCCCAAGTGATGCATGCACTGAATGCATCAAAGACATGTCTACTTAGACTACGCCTAACCGACAAGAACACATGCACAGAGGGTTACGCAATTTCACACTCTCTCTTTTTTTTTTGGCAGGGGCATATGTAGTGTACACACGGATAACATGCGAGTAGAGGTCCCTCCCATCACCATTACCTAAACCTAGCGTACACTTTAGTATTGTATTACATCCACATGCAGCCACACACCAAAAATGACACTTGAAAACAAACTGTGAATGAAAAGCACTCTTTTTATTTTGTTAAGGAATTCTCTGAAGATGACTACTTTGACATAGTGAATGGCTGGACTGGCAAGCTGCAACGCTGTAACACTGGAGACCAGCGCTGGGGACTGTTCCATGCAACTAAAGACTGAGTCCTACCGTAGAAGCAGCTCTTCGTGCCCTTGCTTGTGTGAAAAACACCATGCGCTGGTTAGCCCAGGTACAGGCACAGGTGTTCTGAGTAAAGGAACTGGCACGAGATATGAACTATTCACATTCTATGACTGGTTTGTAAAGATTCCACTCACATATTCTGTTAATATATTGATTAAAAAAATGCTTTAGTGCCTTGCTTTATTATATAAAAGTAATTTGGTTCCCAGAACGATGGGATGTTAATCCCATATCCTTGCTTCTATACATTTTTTGTACATTTTACAAAGTTGTTATTAATTATTTGTTTGTTTTGTTGGCTTGCAGAATGTGCAATTACTATTTAAATATGAAATAAAGATGCCTGCACCTATACATTTGTGTCTTTGATGTATAACTATAATAAAGGTATGGTTATATGTGGATATCCCTGCTACACATAAAAACAAGTCATGTGTGTTTAAGTCTTAATTCATCTACATAACGTTTCATGTATTATGTAATAACAGTGTAAAGTTTATGTTTTTCTCTCTCAATAATAATAATAATATAATAATAATAATAATAATAATAATAATAATAATTCAATAATAATTAATAAACTAATTCTTGTTAAATATAGACTCTTTTTTGGAATAAAAAAAACAGGTATGATACGATAACCTAAATAAGATCGTGCTCAGAATTCTTATTTCAGAAAATAAACAAAAACCACGAATGAAACGATTAATAAGAAGTGTCCATATAGTCATGAATGTGTATTTATTGGTCCTACCCTAAACGAAGGCTATCATAGGCCACACTTCCTTGTATAGCCTACTGTAGGCCTAGTCATCACTGCCTACCACTACACGCCAACACGCACCCTACAGAGCGAGAGAGAGAGAGTAAAGAGCAAGAGAGAGAGAGAGAGGGAGAGAGAGAGAGAGAAAAGAGCGAGAGAGAAAAAGGAGTGAAAGAGGGAGATCCGGCGCGCATTGGAATTAAGTAATCATCACATTTGCAAAATATGGCGAGATTAAGCGAACATGGGATTCGTCTGAGTTCGGTATGTATCTATCAAATATGTGTTAATATTGTAGTCTATTGCTTGCGTAAAGTAGAATACTGTATCAACGGTATGGCGCATGCAAATGTCAACTTTATGAAGTGAAAACGATGAGTGATCTTTTTTTAATATAAACGTTTTATTACAGATGAGTCCTTCCTTCCTCAACAGCAATTCTACAAGTCATACATGGCCTTTCAGCGCCGTTGCAGAATTAATAGGTAAGCAGTTGAACTCAATACGGAAGTTATTGAGTCAAGCATTCTGTTGATATGTGCACTTGTTTCTGATTATGTACGTGTTTGACAGGGACAATCACGAGAACTTTAGGCGTATCAAAAAAAGGTATTCACATAGCCTACAGAATAGACTTCCTCAATTTGTATACAGTAGGCCTATTATACAGTATGTTGTAATTAAAGACGGCGCCATTTTCGTATGAACGTCTCCGAATTTATACATCTATTTAATTGTCATGCTTAAATATGCGTCGACGCTGTCCTGTGTGTACTGGTTATCTCTTGGCAGTTTGATGTAGGAGGCAGAACTTTGCAAATGAGGGAACACCGATACAATTATCTTATTCCGATGGTCCAGCTTTGAGAATTTATCAAAAAAACAGATACCGTATGCCCACTGTAATAGTGAGTGAGTTCACACAGGCTAGCCTACAACGTTTCATTTAATTCATAGGCAAATTATGTATTTTGTGATAACATCTACACCTATCTATCCCCTCTGCTTCCACTGGCGAATGAAAATGAAATATTATTTGGAGCAGAATAGAGAAGTCCAATATTTGTAGTGTATGTTATTAGCTTTAAAATATGACTTATCGATGTGTGCATTTACAAACTTTAAAGTAGGCTATCTGTGCAACGCTTAGTTATTAGGGCTACGTTTTGTTCAAACACTCAAACACAGACAATTATATTATGTGCATGTTGTAAATGATCTCACTGTTGCAAATACGTGGCTAAAAAAAATAAAATAAAAATAGAACATATCAGTAATATCAGTATTATCAGTATTTCTCTTCTGAAGAACGTCTCCAATATCTTTCCACCTTCTTGAGTGCTAGTGTAGGCTACTGGCGGCCAGCACAGCTGTGCAATAAGCGAAGTTGCCTTCGCTCTCTGACGCTTCATTCAAGAGACGCTCTTCTGACAGACGCTACGATAAGCTCTTAAAAAGCATATATGCTGCGCATTCATTCCCAACAACACCGCCCTGATAGCTGAAAATAGTGGTGTAGACACATTTGATCTGTTTGGAGGTTATTTTGACAGCTTGTTTGGTAGATGGTCTGCATTCATTACTACTGTCTTAAGGAGGGAGCCCATGGTCAATATCCCCTAGTGGCAGAGGTGTGCAACTCCTCCTTACTGCCCCCGGCTTTGACCTCCCTCCCTGCCATGAGGACCAATTGAAATTGAAAATTGGTTGTGATCATTTACATGTTATTTTTACATTTATATTGTCACTTATTTTTGATACAAATATTGCCACGTTGTTTTGATATTTCATAACACACAATAGTTTTGATATTTCTGACCTCACATTATTACAGATACTTATATTGTTTACTTTGTTTTGCACACTTTATTGACCACACTATCTATGTTTTCTGTCACATTATTAAGCGCATTTTATGTCACGTTATTTTTTGTGTTATGTCGCACAGTGTGTCTCTCAGATAGCCCTGCTCGTGCTAGGTACGCACCACTCTGTTCTGAAAGGTGTAAATATGCCTGAGCACTAGCCAGCCTGCATGCAGCACGCTGGCTAGTGCTCAGGCCAATGAGTGCCAATGAGAACAGGCGGCGCCCTGCTTGTTTGAATAAAGGAAATCTGGGCTGTTTTGACTAGCTTTTGAATAATTACTTTTGCTGTTCCAGGTGCTTCAAAAGCACACAGATGAGCGCATTTTGTAAATATGGATAACTCATTGCATTTGAAAACAATTATTATATATTTAAAGTACCAGTGTGCGTGTCTTTTATCTACTGACTGAATTTAAACATGACACGTTCTATACTGGTGGCCAGACGAATATCACTTCACTCTCTGACGCTTTAAGAGATGCTCTTATGACAGACGCTATAGATACTATAGAGTAGCTAGCGGCTAGTGGGTTTTAGCCTCCTTGCTAGCATAGCTGCCTTCCACAACGCAGTTCTGTGTTGGAGTCCTAGTACCGAATGGACCCGCTACATTGGTGCTGTGGCCCTGATGTGAGTTATATGCAGGGATATTCCCATGCATATAATAATTTAGCCTCGCAAGGCCAACCTGATTTCACGAGCTTCAGTTTAATTTCACTGTGAGAGTCAGTCTGGAAAGCCTAGGAATCATTTTGAATGTGTCCGAGGAGCAACTGAACTTTCCAATCAGCTTTATAGCTATACGTGTGTGGTTAGAGTGTGCCCACAGCGAAAACGACCAGATTGTTCATCCAATCAACTGCCAAGTATTGTTTTGAAAGTACAGCCCTTCACAAACAGTTTCAATGTACGGCTCCCCAGATGGACAACAATTCCTCTGGCATGTCAGGCTAATAATCTTAGTTTTAAGATCAGATATTAATAGCTGGCGTTTTTCCAATTTTTGTTACTGGCTGAGAATGACAGAATCATCACCGCTTTGTCACGGTATCCCATCAGCCCTTGTGTTTGGGGTTGTCTTTCTCGCTGTTCTGGTCTGTCTGTCCCAGACCGTCTGTCTTGTGTTTGTCCATACCCCGGTGTTTTCTGGTTCCAGTTTTATTCTGAAGTTTGTTTCCAGTTTTATTCTGAAGTTTGTTTCCAGTTTTATTCTGAAGTTTGTTTCCTGTTTTATTCTGAAGTTTGTTTCTGCCTATGTTTTTGTGCATCCTCCAACCTGACACATTTACTGAGCGGTAATCAAAAATATGGGCTCTAAACCCACATTAAAATAACATTGTCCTTTGTGTTCAATCTCCAATATTTTACTCTGCTACTCTATACCCTTATAGAGACAGATCTAACATTGGATTGGCAGGGTCCAAAATATGTCTTTTGAATGTTAATGGCATTTCTCACAAATTACACTCAATTTCTCCAATCTATAGCTCCTACCCACAGATCCTTTATGAAAATTGTCATGAAAAGATACTCTCTCTCTCCAGACAATGCCTCAGACCCAGGTGTGAGTGCTAGGCAGATCTGGGTAGACGTCCTAGAGGAAGAGGAGCAGCTCTGTCTAACGTTCACAGACAACGGCAGTGGGATGACTCCCAACAAACTTCACAAGATGCTCAGGTGAGTTACCTTGGACGCACATAATGCTCACTTGTCTGAGCCTTGATTGAATTACCGTCTGTATGGCCACCCTGCACGATTTCATTAGTTCATCATATTCTGAACTTGTTTTGTGAATTACTCAGCACATTTAGCATTTAAAATGATGTACTGGTTAGTCCGACTTTACTTCTATGAAATGGTCACTGCTACACTACCTGGAATATGCTATTGGCTTTGTTTGCATACATTGTATTGACAGAGTATATTGATTTATTCTTAAAAGCAGTAGAACCTATATGTATTATTATTGCCAAGCAAATACTTAGAAATGAACCATCTACGGCTGCAACTACATGCTAGAAGCATAAGGCATTTACCTTAATTCCCATTTCCTTTATGTGTTACATTGGTTTATTTATAGTAGTGTAGTAATGGTTTATGTATTGTAGCTTACAGTAAGAGTTTGTTAGTGAACTTTTCAGTTTCTACCAGTATACCTCTGGTTTAAACATGCGAAGTGCTGAGTCAGGTTGTCATGTTGTCTGGTAGATACTATGCATACCTGCTCTCTATCCCTGAACACTTGTAATTGTGCTCACTTTGCATTAATTGGCTTTTCTTATGACGTAATAACAAACCAACCATTTGGTGGGAAGGACATGTAGGTTTATGGGTAGATATGTACTGTATAATGCGATCAAGGACTGTACATTTAAAGAAACAGCTTCTAAATATACAGACTGCGTATGTAAAAACGTTTATGATTCAAAATATATATGCTTGGATACCAAGCAGTAGACTAACATGCGCAGACTGCGAGAGCAGTTGTGTGTTTCTCAAACCACAGAAGATCTAGACCACAGTTCCTGTTTTACCCCTCAGCATCCTACACACTGCTGCTACCACAAACCAGACACACACGCACACACACACACACACATTCACTTACACGCGCGCACACACAGACACACACACCCACACATACAGATACTCATAGATAGGCTGAGATACATTCAGTATCATTCATGCAAATGTAGCTTGTAATAGCATACAAGTTGTTCTCACGCAAACCATATCATACAGGAACACACACACATCCACACACACAGCCGCACACACACATACTAGATACACACCCACACGCACACACGCACACACACATACAGAGACACACACAAACATATTAGACACACACCCACACGCACACACACACACAAACATAAACACACAACCACACCCACACACAAACATATTAGACACACACCCACACATGCACGCACACACACACACACACACACACAGACACACACTCGCATGCACACATACACACACACACACTCCCACACAGACACACATGCACGCACACACACACACACACACACATACACACACACACACACACTCCTTCACCTGGGTGTTTAGCTTTGGCTTCACAGACAAGGGCTCGGGGAAGGCCAGCCAGCAGGCCATTGGTCTCTATGGTAACGGCTTCAAGTCAGGCTCCATGCGTCTTGGCCGCGACGCCCTGGTCCTCACCAAGAACGGGGGCAGCCAGAGTGTGGGCATGCTGTCCCAGAGCTACCTGCTCAGCATCAGGGCGCAGGCAATCATCGTGCCCATCGCACCCTTCATCCAGCACACCAATATCCTCCATGGGCGGGGGAAGGGGGGGGGGGGGGGTGTGGGCTGGGGTGGGG
>JAODOY010084120.1:0-14600 GCA_025399855.1 Forbesichthys papilliferus
AATTTCTTTTTGATACTAATTAATAGCTGTCAGATTGGTTTGATGACAATAGCCGCAGTTGTATACTCTCTTACATCTGTCCCTTTCAGACTGACCTGTTGGAAGAGGCCATACTGTATGGGAGTGACACGAACTTGTGGCATGCAGCATATCATATCTTGCCCAATAGGGTGGAATGATCGCTGATACCAGGGGTGCTGAAGGCAGCCCTGAGACCAAGACGGAAAGGCAGTACCACAGGAGGAGCAAAAACCACATTGGCTCTTAAAACACAATTTATGGATTGGCTTGGCAGATTCTCACATTGGCAAAATTAGACTGAAAATGCACTAACTATAGATGAATGAGCAGAAGGTAATACGATCAGCTGTAATCCAGCATCGTTTAGTGTTTGGCATTTTGACTGCCGGAAGAGGAGGGGTCTGCAAGAATGTAAACAACATTATTGTTTTCATCTGCCTGACAATCATAGAAATATTACTGATATTATTTCTCACATTAAACACCAGGAAATTGGTGAGAAGTCACCACCCATATTCCAACACATATTAGAAAGATTTCGACAGGAGTATTATATTACAATTTACAGAAAGAAAACATTGCCTTACCTATGATGTTGAAACACCGAACTGTAGATTGTTCAAAAATGCCTTTTAAATGATAATACATGAAGAAAATTATTGCAAGAAATCCTTTCCTGGTGTCCATTTTAGATTTATTCCGTTGATGTGGGGGGGGGGGGGCAATAATATATCAAAGCCATAAGTATTTTGATATGTTCACTCACAATGGCCTAATCCTTGACAAATATACTCATCCGATGTTCTATTGTAGTCCTATAGTGTAAAAAAGCTGTAGATGCATAATTCCAATAAAGTATTCATAAATATAAATATGTCAGGCGAAAATGAAAACATGTGTATGCTGTATTTCAGCTTCATTTACTAAGGAGCAGTGTCATCCACATGGAGTATTTAACCTGAATTACAATCTCACAGGGGTTATCTACATTTGAATACTAAAATTATCTTTGTAACTTGTTCAGAACATCAAAAAAACGTATGTAATGTAAGTCAATGTTTTTGAAAGTGAAAACCCTTTCAAGAGGGCCTAGTGATGAAGAGGCTTTAATCAAGGCTTTCTTTTTTCCCACCCATTGTGGTGGGCCGGCATTCGGCTAAAAATGCCAGAGCTACTTTTTTGTCCCAGTCTAGCCTTGCTAACCATAATTTGCTCATATTGGCTGGTCGTGCTACATGCGGTTTGGCAAAAGCCATGACTCGTGCTTTCATAATTAATGTGTGAAAGGATTAAATAAAGACGAGACAAAACAAGAAATACATGCTTTTTATTTGGTAAAATATAAAACAACCAACATGTCTAACAGGAATGGTGCTGGCAGCACTCTTGGTGTGTTTTTCCCATATTGTCTGTATTAACACTTTAAAGAACGTATAAAAAAAAAAGAAAATTCTCTTAAATGTGATAAACTCTCACAAATGTTTTCTATCAATACAATATTGAATGTTAAGTATAAAAATGTATACATTTTATAGCTATGGGTGGAATTGTTCAAAAAATCTAATCAGTAAATCTCTCAGAAATGCTACTTTGGCTCTATTTAACCCATTATATAAATGCCCATATAATATTAGGTCTAATTTCTACATTTACTCTTGCAGACCTTGAGTGCCCAAACCCAGGTGAAAATAAAAAATCTGATCTGCATGCAGATTCAATCAATATATGCAAATATATGAAAATAATATATTAGCAACAAAAACTTAAGTAAATACATATAAATCTTTGAATCAAGATTTTTGTTTTGCTTTGTCTAAATACAGTTATGTGGACTGTAATGTATTGATCTTTATTACATTTAAATATCTAATAGTAATATGAAATAATTCCTCCTATATCAAGACTGAAATTGAGGGTTCATAATTAAATACCCATATCAAACTATCAATATTTTTTCTTTAGTGTAGATTGATACTACAGCAGGTTCAAGGATTGGTGCAATTTTAGTTTGATAGCATATTATGCAAATATCCTTAGGAAAAGTACTACTAATAATAACATAACTTTATTACCAGATTAGCGTTTTTCATGCATATTAAGTAGCCTAATTAAGCAGACTGTGAACTACCAAATAAATGTTAAAGGGTATCCTAATCCCCATCCAATAAAAACGTTATTTAACATTATTTATAGAGAGATATGACATAAGGACATTACATTCATCTTCAAAAATGTTCCGTATCTGAACAAATAATTCTAAATAAAAAAAAAAGTTTTAAATATGGCATCATAAATCAGTTACTGTAATCTATTTTTTAGAGAAAGAATGTAATTTTGACTTGCATAATTAACATTTCATTTTTTAATTTTATTCTGAATTAACGATGTGTATTTAACAGATGCAGCATTTAGGGACTATAGGCTATCTCGTATGATTGACAAGAAAAACAATCTACACAATCAAATGAGTGCAGTGAAGCCTTAGACTATGTGCTTGTGATAAACCTTGCATGACTACAAACCCTACATTTAAAAATAAATATTTGCATCACATACCACAAAAAAAGTCTCCAAGCCTTTAAAAACTGTAAAAAAATATATACACATTACTGTCCATTATCTGAAACCAGAATGCGAAATATGCACACTCAAAACTCTGGCAGTGGGCACCTTAATTTGGGTTTTAAGACAAATCTCATCCAGTAATTACAATGACAATTATACATCCACACTGTATGGAAAGAGGAATGTTCCCATAAGGGTTTAGAGTTTAGGCGTTTGGGTTACTTAGAGAAAAGATATGGTGGTCTCCGGTGAGGTCATCCACTAAGATTATTCTTGTATTGTCACAGTTTATAATACACAGTTTATAATAATAAAACAAAGTATAAAAATATATGGTTTTGTTTTACATGATTACATGTTAAATTGGCTATTAACATCCACATAAAAATATATAAAATATGTACATAAAAGATAACACTTTCTCACAAAGGTTTGCATAATAGATCACAAATCACCATTTCAGCACTGTATCTTGCAGTTTTGCAATAAAACTTGACCAGATTATAAAAAAAGCTTATTTAAAAAAAAAAAAAACATTTGTATGAAAGGTGAGACCAATAAAGACCACTAGTTCTAGTAGTACAACCAGAGAGCACTACACAAAATCTAACAAATAAGGAAGGGGTGGGTTTCCCAAAAGCAAAGTATGGTTTTAGTGTGTTTCCCAAAAACTTTCAGAATCAGACATTTTACAAATTAGTTTAAAGTACTACTTTTTGACTCATACCCTGTATAGCAAAAGTATAGCCAGTAACAAATGTACAGTGAGATTTATTTTTACTTGCGTTAATACTTTGGATCACTTAAACCCGCAGAGCTGAAGTTGTGCAGAACTTTCAATCCAATCCCATGTTAATCAATGACTAATGGCAATGGAAGCAATTCATTACATTGCAGAAGCAGAAATCCACTATGAAAAATACTTTAGAGAGATGCCAGCATTTTAGAACTAGTTTATTTTAATAGGGCAACGCTCACTGGCGGCATCTGATGCGTGTCAACGCCAAGGTTCAGAATGCGATTCTATTTCTTGGGCGTCATGGCATAAACCTTTAAAACCTTAGCCTTTAAAATGAAAAATGTGCTTGTTATCACTCCCATCTTGCCCCATCATTTGATCAAGCCGACAGTTGTCAGATCATCATCATCATTTTGTAACTCCCCAAAGTTGTGCATGTATGCTGTAATGTATCACTCCAACTATCAAGTACTACAGGCCTATATTATGCACAGAGATGACAGTGTTTTCGCTGTTTAAGTTATTTTTGTTTTTGTTAGATGATAAGCTCCTCCATCGGGAACCTCTTTCAGAAAGCAGGTTTAACACTCTAAAATGAACCCTGAACTCTTGTCCAACAAGAGTTCACAAACTTGATAAACTGAGATGGAAATCTCAGATTTCAGTTTCAGAACATCTGATCTGAAGGTAGTTTATTTAGAGTGATTTGAGTAGAAGTGAAGTTGCATGTTTGTATTTGCACTATAATATTGCCCGTAGTTAATATGTATCAGGGTGCAATAATTATTTACTGTTTGTACATTAATTGTGGTACCCCACATTAAACAACTTCTTTATTTTAATGGTGTGGTTTGGCAATTTACTATCAATTTGTGTTCTCTACATGCCATAGAACTCCAAAATATAGCGGGTCCATGAAGCTATTTTTTGTGCCATTTATTGTGTTGTGTTGGCTGATGGGAAAAGAGTCGATATAGGCCTACATATTTTATATTGAGAGAATACTCAGATACTGAGGCAGTTTTTTAAATTCGGCTTCCACATCGGGTTAACAAGGAAAGGTCACCCATCCGGCAGATTATTTAGGCTCAGTGGAAAGGAGAAGTAGAATATAATCTCAGGGTTTGTTAGGAAAACCTGCTAGTGAGCAGGTTAGGTTCACATATTAAGTTACCATAGTAACTTTCCCTGAGAAACAGAAGACAGAGTTTCCCTCATTTCAGCATTAATGTGATAGTTTTCACTAAACCCTGGTTCACAAAAGAGTTTATTGGATCACTCAAGCAATATGTATAAAATACAACCTTCTGCGAATAGCCTGCATTTGTCACATCGTTGTTTGGCATGAGTGTAGTTAATTAATGTAAACAGACATTTAAAAGAGGGTTTATTAATTAATGTGACTCATGTCAAATTAATCAAAACTTTTTCCCACTGGCAGTCTGCCCTCAATTCTCAACCGCACAAGAAAACGCACAACAATGTACATATTCTTCAACCGATTACATCACATTTAGTGGTTCACCCAAAATTAACCGACCCAATGCAATACTCTGGGCCACCATGACCAAAACATGTATTGCCTTGTAGAAGCCAAATAGTTGATCAAATCAACTTTTTATTAAAAGTCTTTTAAGCGCACATTCCATACACTTTACAGCTCATTTCTATTATTCCTTAAGATGTTGTTAGGTAGGCAATATTTTTTTAATGATGTCCTACAAAGTTAATTTCACCCCTTACAGTGTTAACACGCTGATTTGGCTGTGCTGTGATTGGCTAACATCAATTAACTTATCCACTGGCCTGACTGTAAACAATGACTTCTGCTGCGCCAGGATTACAGCCTTACATGAACCCGAGTCAGAAGGGGAAAGTGACAGACCACAATGTTAATTTACACTAAACTAACACCAAATTTTCTCAACAATATGCTACTTTAAAGTTAGATTTGCGCTATTTATAAAACCTGTTCGCCGGCATCGTATTAGCTGCCGGCATGTGTATGCATCCGTCCATAACCCAAACGCTCTCCAGTCATACAACCGGCACGATTATCATTGCATGCATACACCCCTTTTGTCCGGAGGACATTACGTTTGGGTTTAATGTTATTTAAGGTGAGCGAGGCTCATATTTGTATAGTGTTTCCCGTGATCTGGACCTTCACTCAAAAGCATGATACATTTACAGTCTAAAGCCCACATAAACAGTAGGCTATACTTTAGAAGATTAGGGCTGTCATGCAAACAAGATAAGGCCCAGTCAGTTGAAATCATATATATAATATCCAAATTAACATAGTCTATGTTTATGGACCTAGTAGGTAGGATACATTTTAAACATTTTACTTACAGTAGTATGGGCAATCGATTAGTAGTTGTCACCGCTCCATCTTTCAAGATTAATTCAGTAGCAAATCCTTTCTTATATAGCCCAAAGTTGAGAAACCTGTCCTGGCTGAAATGCGCTGAGCACAACAATAATCCTGGCCTAAAACCTTCAGGTACATTTCCAAAAATAAATATTAGCCACTGTTTTTGTAAATCCACATTCCAGTTCTCCTCTGTGCATCTACGAACAGCACATATTCTTTCTTACTGACCCCGACATAAATTGCTTGGGCGTGGGCATTCAGACCATGACGCAAACAGCTCGCTTTGAACGGCTGTGTACTTCTCCGGATCACCTCGACAAGACTAATTCCAAAAACTAGAAATACTTGGTTTTCATGGAATGTGCCCTTCAAACAATTCCTGCCAAATTTGAAAGTCTATGGCGAAAACTGAACTTGATTACAATGGAATTTTGTTTCTATGATAAACACTTCAAGATTCTAGATTTTAAAGATTGTATAATGCAGAAATACATTTGTGTTTTGAGTTTGTTACACCACAGTAATATCGCAGCCAAATTTGAATTAATAAAAAAGTCGTCAAGTATATAAAATTACGTTTTCAAAGTGTGAAAATATAACCATCATTATCTGTTGTCAAGCGCTGGGAGGGGGGGGGGGGGGTGTCAGCAGAAGGCACTGTAACCACACCCATTGCGTGTTCTACGGTAAACTCCATACTGCGGTGCTGTGCCAAAAATGTATCCTCAGCCGAACATTGATTGGAAAATGTCTGTGCATTTTATGAGTTGTGTTTTCACTTTAAATAGATGTATACTGGTAAAAAGGATTAGATTGGTTATAATATAGGGCTGTGTGTGCTCTCGTGGGCAGGAATCCGTTTTTAACAAACCACTTTTTGGCATGACACCTGCAGATGCCGTGCCCCGTTCTTGTGAAGTTAAACTAGCCTATTGGATTGGATTTTTTCGTTTGGATATGTGGTTTATATTTTTTTTTGGAAAGGGAATTGGACTACATGAAGGCAGTTTGATTATTTGAATGCTGATTTGAACACGAGATTGCCGACTGGATTTAGCTGCTGAGTGCTAGCAGGCAGGTAGGCTAGGCTACTAAACAGTAGTTACCAAATAATGCACATTGACTCTGAACCAGTGTGCTTATTTCTGCAATGAAGGCATAGCTATCATACTGTTAATTGACAGTAAAGTGATTTAGATATGGAACTAGGCTTTTGAAGGACAGTACATTTAGTAGGCTAATAACATTGGAACAGGATAAATACGCTTTTATATCCTCTTGGTGTTACGGGGAGGGGTATGCAAATTGACCATCTACGTATCTAGTCCCACTTTTCTGGCCCTCCCAAAAAAATTATGAACAGAGAAATTATGAAATACAGTTTAACAGTCAAACTCTACAATACAATACTACATGTAGTTAACAGTGTTTTCACGTGTTTAAAGGAATGGAATTTTAACATATATAAATTATTTCCAAGTAAATCTCTATTTGCTTTCAACAATCTTTAAGTGTGCTTAGCTGTGATGTGTTGGTGGCACGAGAAGGATTGCTTGCACATAATTTGGTGTAAAGAAAGATGAAAGGGACCTATGAATTCCAAAGGTGACAAAGGGTCAAGGGGCTGCCATAGAAACAAATATATGTTTTGTGCAGAAACTAGTGGCTTCTGGCCTTTTGAATATTAACTGCAGGTGAGATCAAAATAAAGTACTTTGTGATAAATAATGGCTTGGGGTAATCTTCATTTGTGAGCAAGATTACACAATACTTTGGCTAGGGAAACACACTAAGATGAAGATGACAATCTACTTAGTGATAGAAATTACTTGTTAACTAATTCCTACTGCTAGTCTGGTTTCCTCCAGTGTTTAGTGAGCAAGAGGGAGCATATAGGGAATATTAATTACCTTCAGAATTCACCCCACACGGTCTTCAGGAAAGCTTTTTCTGTATTCTCTATCCTATATACTAATAGGATGCTGTTAGATGAGTTAGATGCATGTAGCCTAATATTGTAGTCTAGGATGTCAAATTATATTGCCATCCATACTAGTCGAGAATTTCAAGTGTGGATTTGTTTCTCACTACAGAACTGAAACTACTCCGCAATGCTTAGCACCATGACGTCATCGACTATACAGAGTTCTAATTTGGTTTTACCATGGCATTAAACACACGTTTGACATGTATTTTATTATTTTTAACTGACATGTCTTCTTTGTGTGCGACAAACTGTAAGGTATGACGAGATTGCAGCAGCCAGTCAGGAGTAGGAGCAATGTTTCTGCATTCTACACACTTTTAATACGTACATTAGTACTACTTACATTAGTATCCAATGTGACATACATACTTTACGGCGGAGAAAGCGATTGTAAGTTAATACACTATTTGTCAAATTCAGCAAATATCTCATGGTCCGCTAGCTGCCCGTTTTGTGTGCGCGCTGAAATAAACCTGTTTCTACTTAACCCTGGCTGTGTAAATGGGAACACAAACAAATTGGTGCAAACCTGACCACACAATACTATCATAGCCTGGGCATTGTGTGTCCAATGTGGGGGGCGTAGCTTCTGAGGGAGCACCCTATGGCATTGAAGGGAGAAGGGTTCATCTATAAATAATCTTTCTCCAGGACAGCTGACTCTACCTTAAAGCACATAGGACAAATCCAAGGAATGCAGACAGTATCTCCACTATTCGTCAGATGAGACTATGTCTCAGTGACATTCTCTAAAGTTGTCTCATGGCACGTTAAATCCACAGATTTACGAGTGAGATCATTTTAAGGAGATAGTGTTTTTAAGTATCTCACTGAGAGATGTAAGTGGAGTGTCAGTCTGTGGCCTTGTGTCAGCACACGCAAACTGAGGTTTTGCCGTGCTGCTGGAGCAAGGCAGGAACGCCAGCAGACTCTTTTTGGCTGTTCTCTGCCAGATCCACTTCCTCTACGCTTCTGCGCCGCACCTTCTTAGAGGACTGGGATGCTGGATCACTGGTTCTTTTGCCACTGGGTGTCATGTGGACACTGGCCAAATCCTCACTTGAGGCAAGAGCCGAATAGGAACATGGCTCAGGGCAGGTGCCTGTGGGCTGGAAAGGATCGGAGGGGGGGATGTCATAAAGGCTGCTTTGTCGTGAGAGGCCATCCCGTCGCTCCAGGGCAGGAAGACCAATGAATGAGGGCATCTCCACCTCTGGAACCTGCTGTAGTAAGCGAAAAGTCGAATATTACTATTTTTTAAACAAACAGCAGAATATTCCTATGCATGAATATATTTAACTAATTCTGAATGCCTAATAACCAACATGGTCTCATTGATTGTCGTCAAATATGGACGTTTGTGCAAAATAGGTAAAAGTCTTAATAATGACGAAAAACACATTAGTTACACTAATAATGTAAATCACATAATACATTTTTTTATTATTATTTTGACGATTTTTTTCAATGGTTCAAATCAACATAAATATTAGTCCATATTCGGACGCATTATACATTTGTCAGAATGCAGACGTTTTTCCTCTTGTATATTTTCGTTTAAATGGCAACGAAATTCTGTTCATCATGTACTGAAATATTCGTCTATATTCTGACACATTATGAATTAGTCAAAATAAAGACTATTTTCTACCCAATATATTCGTTTCAATGGTGACGAAATTTTGTGGTTGATGTTGTAGACTACAGAAAATGTGTCTATATTCTGACGCATTATAAATTCGTCACAATGCAGACATTTTTCTACCCAATATATTTTTGTGTTAATGGTGATGATATTCTAAATGTATGTAAAGAAATATTTGTCCACATTCGGAAGGAAGGTGGGGGGCATGAAGCATGTAAATTCAGCAAGGGACCTCCTAGTCATTGTCAACAACTAGTGCATGTTTAGTGAAGATTAAACTTTCCTTGCCCAGGGGAGAATCAGGTAAAGGGGGTGTTGTTTGTTTCCATGTGAAATATAGGCTGTAAATTGATTAAGGGATATATAAATAAACTTGACTTGAACTATGTAAAATAGAAATCTTTGTGCGATCGGCTTGAAACTTACACATATCAATAGGCAGTTATGAAAAGGTGCAAAATCCTGAATATCAGCTTCCAACTAGCTTCTTTAGCCAAGATATTGAAGGACATACCTTTGCTCAATTCAGGTGCACTGGTCTAATGGAGGGGACTTGAAATGGGTTGCCCAATTCAGGTCAACTTCATTGGGCCCAAAATCGGTGAGCCGGTTGTTGGGGGACCTCCGTACGCACCCTTCAAAGCACAGCCCTCTAGGTGGTCCGCAAAGGAAAATTTGTGAATAAGGCCTTAAATTGCAAATTGGTCTCAGGTACTACAAGTCAGAGACCTATTGCATCAGATTTTGGAGGTTCAACACTAAACCTAGCTGTTTTTTTATTTCCGGCAGTCCGATTCTCACTAAACTCAGATATGTTGTCCCCGGGCAATCCCCGGACTGACATTTGGAGGATTGGGTCCCCTGCGACCTAAGGTTCCGAATCGCTAGGAGTAGTGATCTGGATCGGGCAATTTTAGTCATAAAAGCCCCCCAATTGGGATTGAAAGTTGCAAACGTCGCAAAATTAACTAAGCAGTTACAGGGCGTCAGGCCGAGCAACCTATTTCAATTTTAGGCCCCTGTTACCTTTTAGGGGCCCCATTTTTTTAGGGAATACTCTAGGGCCGTGAAAATTCTTTGGTCTTATCGGGATGTAGGGATGAACATGTGGTGTTGATTTGGAGACCCGGTCTTAAAAAAAATCCATAAAAAATTCTTACAAATATAAAGATTCTAGGGTTACCTATTTCCAATGGCGTTGAGTTGTCTTAAAGCCCTTGATTTGGGCAAATCCCCATTTGGGGACATTTTCAAAAATGTCTATAAGTCTTCAACCATAGATTTTAGTCACCATTAAAATAGAGTAGAGGCCTACTCTTGCAATTATTCGTCGCTATTTTGACGTTTACAATAATATTAGTTTTAGCTAAAAAATCATCCAACATTTGACGAAATTGTGATACGTCAGTATATTGACGAAATTTGTATAAATCCCTTTTGCGTAAACGTCCCCATTTCACATCGATCTCATGAGACTGGGCTGCTAATAACAGTGAAAATAGTCTGCTTGATGTAATGTAACATTTGGAATACTGATATTTCAAAACAACAGTCAGAAATGTGTGCATGTGAATGTGTAAATATCTGAATATTTCCAACAATGTAGCTCTAAGCTTTTACAAGAGCACAAAAGTAAAAAGATTATAATATTCCTTATAAACTCCTTTGTTACAGATAAAGTTAAGCTCTGAGGGACTAAAGTGATCAGTACTTTCATGCATTTGTGGCGTGTACAACATTTTCTTACCATCAGGATGATTGTATCGGAGCGGGACAGTGACGCAGGCGGAAACTGCGACTCCCTGGCCAAATCCACCAGCACCTCTTCGTGGTGCAGTGTGTCTTGAGGGGTCCCAGACTCCTGCAGGGCGATCACAATGGCACTGGTGTTGTCAGCACGGAGCATGCGCTGGCGCCATCTCAGCAGGGCATGACTGACTAGCTGCCGGGCACTGGATACACCGCACGGTGCCTGTCCACACAGTCAAATTTTAGGTTGGGGACATTATAAAAGATACTTTGTGTTTGTGCAACATGTGTGTTTGGATGCATTTTGTGAAGGTAAAGAGACAGGACTTCAACATCTAAAGTGCAGACCACGCTAAACCTAGCAAACATTTGCCTGACATTCACAACTAGGTCCTCAGTGTCTCACATTGTCCTGTTGGCACCACAGCTGATAGTGGAACTGAAGCAGCTGTGTGTACTGAAGTTATCACACCAGCTATCTCACATGGTTCAGGCTTCAAAATCCCATCCTGAATTCCATTATATATCTGGGAATTAGGGCTGAACGATTTTGGAAAAAAATATAACTGTGACAGATTGCGATTTGATTAGCGATATTTTTCTTAAGACAAGATTTAAGTTAAATATATCCATTCATCCATCTAACTTCATCCGCTTGTAGTCAGGTCGTGGGGGCAGCAGCTCCAGGGACCCCATACTTCTCTTTCCCAAGCATTATCCAACTCTGACTGGGTGATCCCAAGGCGTTCCCAGGCCAATGTGGAGATAATTCTTCCACCTAGTCCTGGGTCTTCCCCGAGGCCTCTTGCCAGCTGGACGGGCCTGGAACACCTCCCTAGGGAGGCGCCCAGGGAACATCCTTACCAGATGCCCATCTTACCTCAACTGGCTCCTTTCGATGCAAAGGAGCAGCGGCTCTACTCAGATTTCCTCACGGATGGCTAAGCGTCTCACCCTATCTCTAAGGGAGATGCCTGTTACCCTCCTGAGAAAACCCATTTCGGCCGCTTGTACCCATGATCTCATTCTTTTGGTCATGACCCACCCTTCATGACCATAGGTGAGGGTAGGAACGAAAACTGCTGGAGGTCACGGACCGATTATGCCACCAGGACCACATCATCTGCAAAAAGCAGCAATGAGATCCCCAGGCCACCAAACCACAACCCCTCTCCACCACGACTATGCCTCGATATCCGTCCATGAATATCACAAACAGGATTGGTGACAAAGCGCGGCCCTGCACCTGGAACAAGTACACTTTATTGCCAAGAATCCGCACACAGCTCTCACTTTAAGCATACAGAGATTAGATTAACTTTAAAAGGGACCACCTCACCCCATACTCGAGCAGTACCTCCCACGATATCTCCCGGGGGACCCGGTCATACGCCTTCTCCAGATCCACAAAACACATGTAGACCGGAAGAGCATACTCCCAGGCCGATCCAGGATCCAGGAAGAGTAAAGAGCTGGTCCATTGTTCCACGACCAGGATGGAGTTCACATTGTTCTTCTTCAATCTGAGGTTCGACAATCGGCCGAACCCTCCTCTCCTGCACCTTGGAGTAGACTTTACCAGGAAGGCTGAGTAGTGTACCCCTGTAATTGGCACACACCCTCTGGTCCCTCTTTTTGAAGAGGGGAACCACCCCAGTCTGGCACTCCTTTGGCACTGTCCCCGACTTCAACACAATGTTGAACAGGCGTGTCATCCCAGACATCCCATCCACATCAAAAGCTTTTAGCATTTCTGGACGGAGCTCATCAATCCCCGGGGCTTTGCCACTTTGGAGTTGTTTGACTACCTCAGTGACCTCCCTTAGGGAAATTGATGATGATCTCCCATCAGCCTCCAGCTCTGTCTCGATCAGTCGGATTCAGGAGTTCCTCAAAGTGTTCCTTCCACAGCCCAATTACCTCCTAAGTTGAGGTCAACAGTGTCCCATCCTTACTAAACACAGCTTGGATGGTTCCCCGCTTCCCCCTCCTGAGGTGGCAGACGGTTTTCCATAAACACTTTGGTGCCGACCGAAAGTCTTTGTCCATGGCTTCTCCGAATCTCTTCCACACCCGCTGCTTTGCTTCTGCTACGGTTCACCCGCACTACCCGTTTGGGCTTAACAGGTCTGTCCAGAGTCTTCCCCCACCCCTTGACCCAACTCACCACCAGATGGAGGTCTGTAGCCAGCTATGCCCCTCTCTTCACCCGAGTGTCCAAAACATGTGGCCTCAGATCAGATGATACGATCACAAAATCGATCATCAACCATAAACTTAGGCTGCTCTGGTACCATGTACACTCATGAGCATCCTTATGTTCGAACAGGGTATTTGTTATAGACAATCCATGACTAGCACAGAAGTCTAACAATAAATGTCCGTTCGGGTTTATATCAGGGAGGCCGTTCCTCCCAATTACACCTCTCTAGGTGTCTCCATCATTTCCCATGTGCACGTTGAAGTCTCCCAGTAGAAATATGGAGTCCCCTACTGGAGCCCCATACAGGACTCCATTCAAGGTCTCCATAAAGGCCAAATACTTGGAACTGCTGTTCGGTGCATATGCATTGACAGTCAGAGTTTTTCCCCCCACAACCCGTAGGCGCAGGTAGGCAACCGGAGTAAACTCCAGCCAAACTGTGTTTGCCTTGTGGCTAGCAACAAGCCCTCCCTCTGGGCCTGGCTCCAGACAGGGGCCCCGGGCTTCCTCCTGGCAGGGTAACCTCCTCTTGAATGATTTTCCATAAGGGTCTTCTGAACCATTCTTTGTCTGACCCCTCTCCTGAGACCACTTTGCCTTGGGATACCCTACCAGGAGCACAAGGCTTCAGACAACATAGCTCTCAGGATCATAGGGACACACATCTTTCCACCACAATAAGGTGATGGTTCCTGGAGAGGAAGTTAAATATACAGTATATGTAACATATTTAAAGTGTTATGGAGTATTACCACATGAGATGGCCTCAAAATATTAACTGCTTTATACTCAAACAAGAGATGAAAGCATAAAGTTACAATATTAATTTGTTTAAGCATGGATTTATTGGATCTTAGGACATTGGCAAATTTAGATTTTTTTAGATGTGCTCAAACAAATCTAAATAGCCTTCCATATAGCCTTAAAATGAATAAAAAAAGGATTATTACTTTTTAGCCAACGTTTAAGCTCTCTAACGTTGCATTTTCTTGGCTTGCCTGTAGAGATTGAACAAACACACAGCCTGTTCATTGTTACAGTGAAATTAGTGATTTAGCAGGCACTCTGTCTATTCTCATGTAGTGATCCAGCAGCCTAACCACGCCCAATTGGTGATTCATACTTATGGAGCACGCAAACACACACACCACCCCTCCCCCGTTCCTGTCACCGGCCAACACTAAGAACAGATAAGCAAAGGACTGTATCACCCAGCAGGGGTCCTCACCATGGTTAACACATAAACCATGCCCCCACGCCATCGAAATGACTGGAGCCTGATGAAAACCAGGTCTGGCTGTTGTCTTAGCCCCA
>JAODOY010084121.1:0-14599 GCA_025399855.1 Forbesichthys papilliferus
ACCCACCCTTCATGACCATAGGTGAGAGTAGGAACGAAAATTGCCCGGTAGATCGAGAGCTTTGCCTTCCGGCTCAGCACTCGTTTTGTCACAACGGTGCGGTAAAGCGATTGCAATACCGCTCCTGCTGCCGATTCTCCAGCCAATCTCCCGCTCCAATGTTCCCTCACTCGCAAACAAGACCCTGAGGTACTTCAACTCCTTTACTTGGGGTAAGGGCTCATTCCCTACCCGGAGTAGGCACTCCCATCGGTTTCCTGCTGAGAACCATGGCCTCAGATTTTGCAGTGCTAATCCTCATCCCAGCCACTTCACACTCAGTTGCGAACTGATCCAGTGAGTGCTGGAGGTCACAGACCGATGATGCCATCAGGACCACATCATCTGCAAAAAGCAGCGATGGGATCCCCAGGCCACCAAACCGCATAGCCTCTCCACACTGTTCTTCAATCTAAGGTTCGACAATCGGCCGAACCCTCCTCTCCAGCAGCTTAGAGTAGACTTTACCAGGAGACTGAGTAGTGTGATGCCCCTGTAATTGGCACTCTCTGGTCCCCCTTTTTGAAGAGGGGAACCATCTGCTACTCCTTTGGCATTGTCCCTGACTTCGACGCAATGTTGAAGAGGCATGTCATCCAAGACATTCCCTCCACAGCCAAAGCTTTTAGCATTTCTGGACGGATCTCATCAATCCCAAGGGCTTTGCCACTGTGGAGTTGTTTGACTACCTCAGTGACCTCTCCCAGGGAAATTGACAATGATCCCGCATCAGCCTCCAGCTCTCTCAACCATAGTCAGTAGAATTCAGGAGGATAAAGAGGTAAGCAAAGGGTATAAACAGCAAAACCATTTCAAAGCCAGCTCTATTTATTTGGAAATTACAAACTCAAAGCCTTTAAAAAAAATGTCAAATAAATTACGCTACGTTTAACTAAACATGTAAACTTCACTGCAGAAATAAAACATGGGTTGATAGAAAAATTATCAACAGCATCCAGTTTTTATCTTTATATTAATTTATTGTCAGACATTTCTGCAGAATTAATTTGGCAAATAACCTTCATATGTATTATCAAATGAATAACACAATTTAGTTGAAAACAGAACACAATTAAAGCCCACAGTATGACAATCAATTTATCTGACATACCAGAATTGTACAGCAGACAAACAAAATAATCTCACTGTTCTCTGCACCATTACAATAATGGTTTGGAACTCCCTTATTGAAACAGGCATCCCTCTTCCTACATTAGAGGAAACCCAAGACAACTAAACATATAATTATCAATACTATATTACTGTATAATACAATTTTCTATACACTTATAAAATCATTATCTGTAACGCATTTAAATTCTTTATTCGTTTTTAAGTACACTTACAAACAAAATTATGAATCTCGCACACACTATTTTTGGTGTCAAAATCATACACACTTGCATATGTAGGCTACTCAGAACTAATTTGTGTATGACACCTGATATTTTTAACCAATCTATTCATATCCGTGTACTAAACCACAATTCTATATTGTCCCTTTTTAAACACCCTTTTGTTTGTAACTGACAACTTTAAAATCATTCTACTTTCTATAATTTTTACAATCATATCCACATGGAAGTGTATGCCGTGTGAAGATAGGTTCATAAATGTATGACCTCTATGGTGTAATGTAATAAACACATTTGGACAGGCTGTTTGTGTCTAAGGCAGATAACCAGCAATGTAAGAAGGTGCCCAGGTACAACACCAATCAAGAGCACTGCAAAATCCAGTCTAAAATCGCACCAATAAGCAAACGCCCTGTAGATCACAAGGCCACAGTAACAAACATCTGAGAAGACAAAGACACACAAAAAAAAACAAAAAAAACAGTTAGGTGGTAACAAGCTCTTTCTACCCACACAGCATACTGCACACTGGCAGTATGGCCAACAGCTGGAAGAGCAGATATGTGATCTAACACACACACACAAATCAAAATCTTCGGTTCATTGATTCAAGACACTAAAATCAACGAGAGAGATCGATAGCGCGCTGTCCACCACCAGCCTGAAGAAGGCACCAATCAACACCGTCCCCACACTAATCATTATAGCATACAGTATCAACGTGTATCACTCTGGATAGAGATGTGCCGTTGGCTGTGGTGGTGAGGACGGCCGGTGGACTCCACCTCGGCCCCTCTGATGTAGTACAGCGATCCCCTTTATCCGCCCCGCAGAGGATTAAGAGCGGCTGAAGCCACTGCAGCAAGCTGTTCACAGAGCTCTGAGTGAGGAGGGACAGGAAATGTAGTGGGACCAGGGGAGAAGGGGGAGACCTCGTTCTCCTGCAGTTGTCCGTCCACGGGATCTCCTAAAACAGAGAGCGTCTGGAGGGGGCTTCAGGAAGGTGGTGGTGGCTGTCTACTGGCGGGGAGGGGGGAGGGGGGGCAGCCCGCCGGGGTGGCTGAGTGGTGGAGGAGGAGGATCCAGGACCTGGCTCAGAATATGTCTGGGCAGGCCTCCCAGCTGCCTTGCTCCTTGGCCTCCCAGTAGCCCCCCTTGTAGACGTGCACCTCCTCACCTGTGGTGTGGTCCTCGCAGCGCTCGAACCACAGCGCATTGTAGTTGTCGTGGAAACCGTCTGGTCGGGGAGGGCGGAAGACAGACAAACAAACAACGTTGAGTCAACATGAGGTCACAGGGAGCCGTGATGCACTAGCTAGAGGAAGAGAAAAGAGAGAGGAGAGTGGAATACTTGCTTTTGAGAGAGGGGTCTGTAAAAGAGTCCTCATCGAAAGCTTAAGGGAGAAAAGAGGTGTTATGGAAGCCCTGGCTGTGTTTCTCATTTCAGACAGCACACAGCGGTTGCAGAGAGCGAGACCGCCGACGACCGCAAACTCACCCGCTTCCTCGTCCTGGCTGGCAGTGCGCTGGCTGGCCGCCTCCCGCTCCCGCTCACGCCGAATGCCGCGCTGCTTCTCCTCCAGCCGCTGCTTCTCGCCGTTGGCCTCGTCCCAGCGGCCGGCCTCCATCAGGCGCTGGTCGGGCCGCCGCCGGCTGTCGGTGGGAGCCACGCCCTCCTCTGCCTCGTTCAGCGTCAGCGCCAGGTGGGTGAAGTAGTACATGGTCTCGGCCCCCTCCCTGTGGTGGGGACAAGGAGAGACGCTCTTTATGGGGGAACATTACACAGGCGGGATAGATAGGGTGGTGGGCTCAAGGGTTCAAACCCCGCCATCCTGGCTATGTTTTCGCCCATGAGCAAGGCATGCCTGCTCCTTTAGAACAGTAGACTCAGCGACTGGAAACTGATACTTTTGTCAAATACAGGGACTCTCTCTCCTCGCAGCCCGCTAGCTGTCTGTTCTGTGTGCAGGCTGAATTAATAATCAGGTGTTTCTGCACATTGTTAGATAGGGGAATTCAGCTCTGAGTCCTTGTTGTCTTTGGCTGAATCTGCTTATGCAGCATGCATTGTAGAATGCATCACTTTAACCAGGTCTTCAACAGGGGGTGCGGGACCCCTAGGCGGTACTCAGAAGTACTGCAGTGGCCGATTCGATTACCTTTTTTTTTTTTTTTGCCTGTTTCAGTGCTTTCACGGTTTACTTTTTTAGCTTTATGTTATTTAGATCCAGAGATAATGTTTTAAATGTACTAATTTCTTATGGTCCTTTAGCTCTCAGCATTCACCGTTCATCATAGTAAATCGTTTGCTGCCAGCACTATCTTTACAAGGCAGTGTCCGGTTAACAGAATGGATTAGAAGCCATGTAACTTACTCTGTTCAGTGAGTTGAACAATAGTATGTTAACATGATTGCTCTCTCTTTAATTTTAAATATATTGACGGCCAAAATGTGAATGTCTTGTTTCTAATTTCCACAGGGCGCATATACGTGTCGTGTCGGTGGGCTACTATGACAGCCAGCTACAGTTTCTAGATTAAAAGAAAGGACAAGTGAACATGAGTGTCTTTGCGGCGTATGTATACGGCACATGCATCTGTGAAGATATAAGCCTATACAATCGTATGGTCATATTTTACTGAATGCCGGTTGCGGTGATCAAGCTGAAAATCGGACAGTTTTACTGGCCGGGTTGATCTCGATTTTCTATCTATATTTGACCAATACTAATTATTTGGTGGAATCCTACTGTTGCCATAGATTGTCTGCTAGCATGTTTTACTTTGTGCACGAGCAGATACTTTCCTCTGCAGAAAGGCGTTCTCTCTTACTACTTGGCAATCCACCAAGATGCAAGCATGCCTGACTGGCACAACACACCTATGCTTAATAGAGTAATTATGTGTACAACCATGATTAATAAATAAAATACGCCTGGCACTGTGACAATTATTTATGCCGTTCAACTAGTACAAAAATATTTGGATCAAATATAGCCGTTCACCTGACAGCGTCACTAAAATACATATTGTACTAGATGTAATAGTTTACATTTTAGCTTACAGATGAAAATGAAATGGAAGTAAACTATTACATGACTTTATAATGGCTTATAATAGCTATTTCTTCATTAATCATACACCACATTATTCCATTGAAACAGTGCACTTTCATATTATGACAGAGCAAACATGGCAATACCGCGATATTGAGCCAACTGCAGGAGATGACAATGAACATCCACAACCTCTATGTTCACGTTGTTTTACAGTCAATTTCGATGGCATGGGTAACATTCACATCTGTCAATGTACTACTAACGCAGAAAGAGTATATATACATTTTGGAGCAACTTGTGCTGCTGTCCAGATCTTTTCCAGGAACATGCCTGCATTTTTCAGTAGGACAATGCAAATAGCATTGCCTGCATAAGCTATAGGTGCTAGATTTGCTTGTCCGCTGCAGTCCTGACCTGCTGCTAATTGAGAAAGTGTGGTGCATCATGAAACACAAAATATGGCAACGAAGGCCCTGCATGTACAGTTGTGCGCTATAAGACCTAAATAATGGAACAGCGGGAAGGGAGGCAATTCTACTTGCTAAACTTCACAAATGGGTGTATTCAGTATCCAAACATTTAAGTGTAAGTAAAATAAATATGTTATACAGTGGTAAACAACTGTCCCAACTTAGTGTTAAGTGTGTTGGTCATCATGTTTTAAATGAGTGTACATTTTCACAAAGCAATTCAGGTCCATCAGATGTCAAACATGAAGCAAAGACACGCAGTGTTCTCCAGGAGTACAAACCAGCTGCTTTACAAAAACCTTTGGCAAAGACCTGCTTGCTGGGCCCCAGACATAAGGATGAATCATAGCATTGAGCAGACAAACTATGCGGTGCCAATGAGTCAGCAATGAAGAGCCTTCTGAGCAAGCTGTGGTGCCACCTACTGCAGCAATATAAAAAGAAAAAGACTCCTGGCAATCTGCAGTCATTTCTGCATCCACTTACCTAAAGGCCAACGCCCCTTTGCTTGCGGTGATGTTCAGTTGAAGAATGCACCTTAACTATTTGGATGCATTAGCCCACATGCTGGACACACTAGCTAGGTGTGTGCTTTAGAGATGAAAAAAGTACTACTGAAAACAAAAACAACATTTTATGCAGAAGCTATTTAAACCCAGGTGTCAATAGGAAAAATTATTATTTGCGCCTGGCCCAGCTCATTATTCACATGGCAGCTAAGGATTTAGTTCTTATTTATTAGATCACGATTCACAACAAATGTATTGTAAAATATTTAGTTAGACGAACTTCTGTATTTGGCTATTACGCCCAAAAAGAAAAAAACTAAAAAATGTGTTGCTTTGTAGTTTGCCACTTCATTAAAGGATAAACCTGTAAACTAACTCCTAAGATGTTTTTGGAAAGGGTGGGTCATTCGATTGTTAATTAAGTAGCCTTACTTTTTATATTTCTATCTCCCAGCCCCATACAAAAAATGTATTCAGCCCTGGACATATCCACTGGGAGTGTTACAGTATCCATAAAGGAAGGAAAAAGCATGGAATTCCAGCCAGACACTGGCAACAGATGCTTTTTTCCTCCAGAGACCAAGCAATTTCTATTTGTCCCTTGTGGGGGACTTGACTCTAAAGTCCCGTGTCCACAAAGCGTTTTTTTTCTCACGCAAGCATTATTTTTGTATTTATTGCAATGGGAGCACCGCATTTTTCCAGGGTTCTAAAAACAGCAGCGGCGCAGAATGATGCCAAGCGTATTTTATCATAACGGGCGCCCCATAACAAATCATTTGTTCATAACACAAACCAGCCTGTCTATTTGCAACATTAATTCCCACAGAGATTCTGTTTCATAGCATCAAAAGAGTCTTAGCTCAAAACCCTGTGCTTCCAAAAGCGCTCAGTTTTCAGATAAGAAAAAAATAACACGGGGCTAAGTCCTCTATTTCAAACAAAATGAATGCTGTCTATTTGACTGCTTATTTTCGGTAAAGAAGAAATTAAGGGCTTTCCAGTGATGTCAAACAAATGGGGTGTGGCCATCAAAAAAGCACAATTTCTGTCATTAGAAGATTTGGGCAATCCCATCTAACACATTTTATGGCAGTGCGAAAGGAATGCAATCAAATGTATAAGGATATATTTATTGATGTTGACATGTATGAGAGTCCCTGTATCAATTTTTTCTAAGACAGAAATAAATAAATATAAAAAAAAAGAAATCTTTGCGATACATTTCCTACACTCAATTTACTTATGTTCTGTAAAAAAAGTGAAATATTAAAAAACTTTTTATTCTGTCTGTAAAATTAATAAAATAATTATTCAAATAACAATTAAAGTAATTGGCAACAATCCCCACATCAAACAATGCTCTATACACCTGTGAATCACTGCAGGGGAAATTCATTCAGCTTTGCTCCTTTATCATCCAGCGCAGCAAAACAAGAAAAGCAAGGCACGCATGCACAGGCACCCGCTGGGCACTTACGGTAGAGGGTTCTTCCTCCACATCTCCCGGGCTTTGAGGGTCTGGTAGACGGTCTTCTGCCTGCCGTCGGCTCCGCTCTCTGCGCCGCGGCTGCTCTGCATCACCCTGGAGAACTCCATCTTCTCGTCCCACGTGCCCGACAGTACGTAGTGGGCTTTGCCGTCTTTGTCCGTCACCACACCTGTCACCTAAGGCGTGCGGGGGGAAAGGTCGAGCCAGAGGTCACAGCGGGGCAGAAAGGTGCTTGCTCAGCTGGATGCCTCGTTCAAATAAATAAACAAACAAATACCAACACACGAAACAAGAAAAAACAGAAGTTGACTAAGTGAGTCACGATGAGGAAGTAGAAAAGGAAACTATCTTGCCAACTCACCTTCCTGGCCACATCTCTGGAGAAGTAGCTGTAGGGAGCAAATTTGAGATGGCAGCGGTCGCCGGTTGTGTGATTCACCACGTCTATTTCTCCTGACTGGGGAAGCAGAGAAATTATCAAGAATTGGTTGCTTGTGTTGGCCAGCCACAATGAGGAAACGTTAAAGTTTACATAGGCCTGTTACAGTACCACCACCATCCTATCATCCATTAAGCCTAATTGTTGGGTTGTGGAGGAGGAATAGTCTACATTTATATTTATCATGGAATACATACAGTAGGGCTGTGCAAGTAATCACATTTTAATCCTGATTTCAATTTTGGAACCTAACAATTACAAAAACAATATATTCGAGGAAAACTATTATTTTGCACATTCCGTTTTGCAAGTAAACTCTTATTTTGTCGTGTTCTGAATGGAAGGCTCACTTTCGCCCATTACAGGGCAAAAGTGAAATATCAACATGAAAATTATCAAGAGACATTTGGTTTCACTAGGGATGGCACCGATACGATACGGAGATCCAAAATCGGTCCGATACCGACTTATATAGCTGAATCAGTATCGGTGACAATTGGACAGTTGTAACTGATCCATGGGGCTAATCCAGTTAAATATATTTACACGTGTAGATCTACTGTCAAGCATCAGCCATGTCTAACTTACCCAGGCCACACTATCTGCAGCAGGTTACTAAAATGCATCTAAATCCTAAAATAGAGATTGGCTGTCATTTACTGTACTTTGCAACTTAACTTAAAACTTAATGTAACCCTGAAATCGGATAGATACTCGGTATTGGCCCAAAGTGCCGGTATGTGTATCGGTATCGGGACTGGAAAAAACTGGATCGCGCCATCCCTAGTTTTCACTGTTCATTTGTTTCACTGTTTAGATGCAATAAATTCACCATCTTTCCAAAGTCAATGAGTAATCATATTAAATATTCATGATTTCAATATTACCCAAAACAATAATGATTATTACTTTTTCCATAATCGAGAAGCCCTAACGGACAGTGATCATTAATAAACATGAATAGTTAAAACACAACTAAATGTAAATATATGTTGTCTCAATTGTATGTTAATGCGACTAAAATAACATATCACAATGTCAGCAAAACAGTACTGCAATTAATATTGTAGTTTGACAGTCAACTAGTGGAACTTAAATAGCCTCACAGTATAATCGTGTACTTCATTTTTCAGGTTACTAGACCTCACCTGATCAATCCACAGTTTACCAACGATGATGTTATGGACAGTGGTAGTCACTTTTTTCCAAGTGTAGTGATTATTGCCCTTCTCAAAGACGGCATGAATTGTGCCTGTCAGGGTGAAAGAACGCAAGCTCATCACTCACTGGTCTAACGAGACCACATTCCTGTCTGGAACTCCGACTGTTGATCACAGGCTGTTTACCAGGAACCGTGTGACGTACATTACATTCACTTTTGACAGATTAATCGATAAACATCATCTAAGGAATGTGAAAATGTCACTGGGTTCCCATGTGTTCACGCCTCATGTGAGTGGAGACACTCGCACCACACCCTTTGGCTCTTCTACATTACATATTTAATGTCATACCTAGAGGCATAATTGACAGATATTTCCCCCGAAACTTGCTGGCAACGGTTATTTCCTGTCTTAAGGTCCAGCCTCGATCAGAAATCACATGGTGTGCTGCTGCCGGAGGATGGTGACTCACCTTGGGAAAATTGGGGACAGTGAAGGGTTATTGTTCAACATGTTTATGTTTATGTTTTGGTTTGAACTATGCTATTGTCATGTTATGTTCAGAGAGCTTGTGGAACCACCTTGTGATCATGACGTGAAACTATAGGTTAAGAACTATATTTTCTCCCGCAAAGCACATCTGATTGAATTAAGTAGTAGTGGTCCCCCAAAATGGGAAAATGCCTTGTCTTATTGTGCACCAGAATTAGAACACAAATTGAGTGTTTTGAAAATAAACATATACAAATATTTCTCTCCTGCGAATCTCGAAAAGTTCCATCAATATATACCATATAAAACAATCTGTGCTGACACAAAATTGTATTTTAAAAGACTTTTCGCTGCTTGCCCAACAAGGAAATCACAGAGAAACCCGTCTTGGCTACTAATAGAGTGTAAACTGTTTTGAAAGGTTACACCAATATTTATCATAAGAGACAATATGCACACACAATAGTTTTTATAAAATACTGCTTTTTACTTCCGACATCAAGGAAATACCATAGGGAAACAGACGTAGAGTAAGGTATACCGTAGGGTAGGTGCCTACGGCATAGGGTCCACGTAGGTGCGGAGTCGCGCTGCTCGTCAATGCACTTGGCCCAGCCAGCCAGCCAGCCTCTTTTACCCAGGCAGTTCATCTGTGTGATCGGGGCTTTATCAAATCCCTTTCGAAGTGTCCGTGACTATAGTGACGCGTCTATGTGTGATCGGGGCCTAACAATATTTCTCAGGCATCGCCGACCGTACCTTTAAAGTCTATTCTTTACATTTCTGGTGTGCCCGGTTCAAAAAAGAAGAATATTTGTGGGATACTAATATTTATGTCTACTTATCTTAAAATAGTTTCCCTTCCAAATGATCATCAGCATCACTGACTCCACCTTCAACAGTAACCCAAAGCCCTCTTTCCCTGAGAACACTCAAGTCCCTCCTGTCTTCTGAGGGTCGCTCTCTCTCACCTGCTCACAGAGGGAGCGGTAGCCGCTCTCTCTCCTGCGGTCCAGCTCGTAGGTCTCCCCCAGCAGGGGGTTGAAGGGCTTGCCCGTGCGGTGCACCGTGGTGGAGTAGGAGGACACGGAGAAGGCCGCCACGTAGCAAAGCTGCTCCAGGGGGCTGTGGCACTTTGCCGCCCGGTCCAGCAGCTCGTGGTACTCCAGGTCCTCGGACAGCCGCTGCAGCATGGAGATGGGCTCGTTGAAGTTCACCTGTGTGTGTGTGTGTGTGGAAGGGAGAAGGGGGGGAGGGGGGGTATGGTTACACTGGAGATGTCCTGCTGAGTTCTCACATCACAGGTTGGATTTGACAATAGGATGGAAACACTGTGCAATGCTGTTGTTGTCTGGCTGCTATGCACAGTCTCTCTTTGTTTATCTGCATTCATCCTGGTTTATCTTGGCATTGGGATTGTACAAAAGCAAGACTGACACCTCCCCTGCATTATTCCTTTCAACAGAAGTAACACCCGCCTATCGTCATTCAACATCCAGCCATCTTTGAAGCCTATATGCTATTTTGGAGCTTTTGAAAAAGGAAAAGATGCCCCAAGTGGAATGCTGAACATCTACTGGACAAAAGAATGAGTTGATCTGTGATAAGCGTGTTGACAATGTGTGTGGTTAACACTGACAGGCATGGGAATCTTGGACAGCTCTTTGCCAATGCAGTTCTTCATAATGCTCCATAGGTTGAGTGAGTAGTTGGGCTTGTCCGGGATCCGGGTTCGTCTTTTCTTCATGGGCACCAGGTCTTGGGCCTCCTGGTGGTTGACCAAGGGCTCTTCATTAAGCTGAGAATGAGGGAAATGACAAGGCCTAACTGAAATGTATGTACTATTTCACAATAACAAATGGGTTAAATTTCAGCGGACAGTCAGTTGTGGCTGCCATTACACGTACCGACTGATCGTCGGAACACATTTCACTGTTGAATCCGCTGATACTACTGCTTGACCTTCTGTTAAGCCAAACAACATTGAAAATAAATATAAATAGAAAAGTATATCAATAGACACCCTAACCACCATATGGCAAACAAAGGGACATTCTGTAAGATAGTACGTCATGACACCAAATACATGACCGATGAGAGAAAACAAACATTGAGATAAGGAAATAAGGAACCATGATTAAGCTGTGTGTGTGTGTGTGTGTGTGTGTGTGTGTGTGGTTCTCCTGATGCCGACATTTTACAGTTGAGTTAAGGAGAGGTCAACCAACTTGTGGAACTGTGGGTCGGCAGGAACGGTGATGAATTCCGGAGCCTCCTCCATGGCGTCGAAAAACTCATTTTCATCGTCATCACTTGCTTCGCCCTTCCCCGGCCCAGCAGAACCTAAAAAGGTGCAATGAGTCAGATTGGTGGTTCCGCTCCAAGCCCCTATGCAATTCACAGGTGCAACAAAGTACTGCTTAAGAAAATCCACATAGCATAAACATAGAAATAAAACATAAAAATATAAATTATGATTACTGAAATAACCCCGCTAAAGCACGATGTGACCCTAATTTGCCATTGTTTTGTTTAAACAAGCATTGCTTTGACTGCAGTGTTTTTAATGAATGTTACATTGTGTTTTTAATATAATTTTATTTAATTTAATATAGTTATTATTTGCTTCAGTACATTTTTATTACTTATACTTGATGATACGTTAGATATTAGTATACAGTATTTAGTTGCTAATAAAATATGATTTTTGTGTATTGTCAGTGATATTGATATAGCCATTAGATGCAAAAAAAAAAATTTTTTTTTTTTTTTTAAATATCAGCAAGACTAAAGGTGGAAGAGTGAAATCCCTGCTGTAAATGCAACTCCCTCTTCCACCAGCAGAGGTCTCTAAGCCTTGGAAGGCCAGAGCCCGGGTGCTCACCCTTGCTGTCGGGTGCGGCGTTGGCCTGCGACGCCCCTCTGAATGCCCTCTCCAAGTTGTTGTGCTGCTTGGCCAGCTGCTCCAGGGTCTCCTCCAGTCTCACACGCTGGTCGCGCTCTGCCTGCAAGGCCTTCTGCCACCGCTTGCTGTGGGCCTGGGCCAGCGCCAGGAAGTCCCGGCAAGCCTGGGTGGTGGAGGTAGGGGATGGGGGGGGGACAGACATGTGCACACCTTAGCATAGCGTTGGCGTGGTAGCCAGAGGTGTTTGCAGTGGAGAGAATCATTACGTTTATCATGGCGTTGGAGGTGATGCGGAACAACGTGGCCCTCTCTGTCACTTGGCGGATCTTATCCCCCGCCTCTCCGGTGAGACGCAAGCTATCCAGCTCTGACAGGGACCTGAAAGAGAGACAATTAGTGTCACGTCAACAGAGCGCTTCACTGCGTGTGTGAGAAGCCGTGTGCCTTGTGTAAACATGCTCATGTCACAGTGGATTAGGGCAGTCCAAAGGGTCACACACACACACAAGAGGAACTGAAGAGATGCACTCATTGTGAAATTCTTGGCTGATGACGACACAATGTTTAAAATAACCGTTTCGACGATATTGACGTCGCTGAAACGGCGTTGTCTTTCACTGGTATTTGAAAACAAACCACGCGTGTGCACGGCACACCTGCACATATGGGATCTTCTCCAATTTAGCAAGTGCAAAATGAATTCATCACAACAGATGTACAAGGGGAAAAGTCATCTTAGTTACCTACAGGCAGATTGCAAACAATGATACTGTACATCAGTGCATCCCTAGATCAGTAGCATCATTTTGCACATTATAGTTATAGTCACTCTAAAGAAAGGTTGTTGATATTTGAACTTGATCAAAATAAAAACAGTTCTCCCTTCAATACCATAGGGTGCTCTCTCAGAAGCTCTGCCCAACACATTGAAACGTCGTTGTGAAGCCTATGGCATTGTTGCACACAGATTGGGGCAGCTAGCAGACCACGAGGAGATCCTGGCTGAATGTGACAAGACGTGTGTGCGCTCACAATGGCTGACTGAACTGTCTAGGGCGGCTGACCTCTGGAGGGCGAAGCCGTGCTTGGAGATCAAGTCGTTGCAGGTGCTCAGATCCTGCACCTTGCTGCCCAGCGTCCGCAGAGTGGACTGGACCTCCGAGTGCTGCGTGCCTCCACCCTGACCGGGTGGAGCCGCTTGGGACGACAAAGGGAAGTCGTCCCCGGAGTCATCTGTGGAACAACAACACACACACACACACACCGGTACTAAGCCTTAGGATCAACTGGCTCCACACACACAACTCCCATTTGCATTAGGACAGTTTTCATTCCTTGGTGGACATTGTGGATATTGTATTGACGCACCCCAGAGACTATACGTGAGAGAGCTGCATGAAAGCCAAGGTAAATAAATGCTTAACCCACCCAGACAGCAACGTGTGTGCACAACGCTGTGCCCCTCTCAGCAAAATTACACTTAACCTACTACTACACACACTGGCCCTCATTTATGAAACCAGAAATCTGTGCGTACAATCATTTCCACGTAAAGGTCGGCATTTACCAATCTGGACCGATTTGGACGTGAGCGGTGGCAACGATCAAATCTCACGTCAACTCTCAACTCGTGTACGCAAGTTTTCGAGTCATCTTAGGTTACTTGCGGTGCAGCATAGTGGAGGTGGCGGATAATTATCAGAGTTGTTTTTAGACCATATTCTGCTTCTGACAGGCATTTAAAAGTAGATATTCATTTAAATATATGACGGCAAAATATTATATTTTGTAAAACCAGTGTAATCCGCGGGAGTAAGCCTATAGTCTGCATGATAGATAAAACAACATCAGTTTGGCCAGTTCTGCATAGCGCAGGGTAGCATGGTGTTATTATTGGGGTCCGCTATTCAGGTTCTCATTTTTTAAAGGCCACTTATCTCTAAATTAGGCAGAAGAAACATAATTAAAATGAAGCAATAAATAACTATCTATACATCATATTTATTAGGAAAATAACCTTTGAGTTGTTTTCAGACCAGGCAGGCATTTAAGCATGCCAATTGATCCATATATTCATTAAATAGCCTATCAACCCGTATCGGGTTGTTAAATATAAACTATATAAATGATGGCTAATATTATATTATATTTTGTAAAGCCAATCTATATCGGCGGAGGGAATTGTATCATACAGCCATACTCGTGCATGACAGAGAAAGGTGATTTGGCCTGCGAGATTCTGCAGATTAACAGGCTGTTATTTGATCATGGTGACAGAATTTAGCATGTGCCCAAAGAGCCCTCTAGATGGAGTGGTTTACTACGTTCAGGTTCATTTAAAAAAAAGATGAACACCATAACATCCGGTTGATCTGAAACATCATAAAAATTGACAAATAAATAAACTTCCCAACCTTCTCATTAAATAGGCTATGATAAATACTATAGTAGACTAGTATGCCTATATTAAGGCTTTAACCGGCCAGGACAAAGGTGGTGCATAGCTGTTTCGCATACCTCTTCTCCGAGCAGGTCGTGTTTATGAATGTATTACAACTCTCCATGTTGTAAACTCTAGGGGCGAGGCCTTTAAATCAGCATATACAGTTGCAAGAAAAAGTATGTGAACCCCTTGGGATTACGTGGAGTTTTGCATAAATTGGTCATAAAATGTGC
>JAODOY010084122.1:0-37376 GCA_025399855.1 Forbesichthys papilliferus
TGTGATAAATAATCGGGATCTAAATATTGATCAAAATAATCGGGATTAGCATTTTGGCCATAATCGTGCAGCCCTACCGTACCATTTAAAAATGCACACATCTGAAATGTATCAGAATGTAATTACAGTTAGGCGGTTTGGCGCGATAAGGATGGGTGGATTGTCGTAGTAATTAATTAATTAGGTACTGAGCAGAATAGTCAATAGCAGTGTTTATGTAACGATATTACCTAGGGGCACTCTTCAGTTCAAAGGCTAAGAGAAGAAAGACAAAAATCTGTTTTATATTTTACATTCTAATATTGTCTTTCCTGACCTCCTTCCTTCATGTGGGAAATGTATTGTATAACAGCATTTTTGTTTAAATTAATCATTTGATTGTTATCAATGAGTTTTGGGTCAGGCTTGTTTTTGTCCCCCCAATTGTGTTTGTTTTCAGCTGGGTGAATAGGGGATGTTAGTCTAGTCCGCCTACTTCTAAAACCGGGATAGGAACAATGAGAACATTGTGCTGGCAGGTTTGCTGTTACTACTTGACCACCTTGTTTGTGCAGGGGACCTTGCGCTGTAGCTTCTAACAGAACTGCACAGAACAGTGCTTTCATATTGGGGAGAGTAAATCTTGGTGAGCTAGCTTTGTGTTGTAATAAAATCTTAGTTTTGAGTTTTTGAGTGTGTGACCCTAGCAGTACACTTAACAGGGAATTTGTGAGGGTTTTGGTCAGACAACTAGCACTTATTCAATTTAGACTTTGTAACCTTGAAAATACAATTTTTCTCTTAGCTGTATTGGTTTTCTTTTCTGCATAGACTGCTCTCTCACCCTACTTACATGTTAATTTATCATTTTTCTGCAAAAGACATGCAGACCATTCAGGCATGGTGAAATACAGACTGCTTGGATGAAATGCACGGATACTGGACATAAATACATGTTCAGAATTGCAGACTCATGCCAGGCAATTTCCTTCATAATGGAATGTGGTCGGTCAACGGCATTCATAAATATTCAAATGAGGTAAAGTTAGGCTGCCCAGGAGATCGCAATGCAAGCTTAAAATAAAAAACGAAAAACGGTGGTATGACTTACTGTAGGGAAGAACCAGCGTCTCAATCTATGTAAAACAGGAATATGGGGCTGGTATTGTCCCTTTGTTGAGGTTTTAGATTTTTGAATGTGAACAGTGTGGATTTAATGTCTTCTTCCTGAATGGGAAAAGCATCCCACAGGCTCCAAGTAACGATACACAATGGGCAAATGAAGCCTTGGTATTACAATTACTGTACAATGCGCCTTCTTCTCCAACTGTGTCAGGTCCACAATTAGTAGGGAAGTGACTACCCACATTGGACTTTATAAACAATTCCCCATTGCATGCATGAATAAATGCGGGAATATGAATGACTCAATGATTCTCTGAAGCAGACAAAGAGTTGGAAGTAACAATGCTAGGAACAAAAGAAGTATTTGCATCTCTATATTTGTACCACAATTTGTAGATTCGGGGGTTGTGCGCAGTCTTTAACCGCCTAAGAATCAGGCAAAGAAAAATATTTTTTGTGTGTTTTTTCACAATAATTTAGCATAGCAAAGCTGTATGCATTATTTGTTAAACCTTAATTGATAATAACAGACCTGCACGTATTCTTCGTACCAACTACGCAATTCTCGGTCCGTGAACGCAGGTACGAAATCCGAGATAAAAGTATGCATAACTTAATGGGTTTTTTTTTTTTCTTTCAATGGGCTAGTACATTTTATTTAAGAAATAACATGTTCACTGAGTATTAAATCTCGAACAACTTGTAGTCTTGTCCAATTTACAATAGTTTTGTGACTGAAAAAAAGTAAACTTGTTAGTTAATTGTTGTCGTATGCCCATTACCGTAGCGATAGGCAATATTGTTTCAAGCTAATGTTAGCTAACATAATATGGGCATTCACTGGATTATGAAGTGCCAGTTCACTTGGAAATTTCTAGTGAAGGAAATGTAATTCATGAAAATGACTTAGGTAGGATAGAACTAGTGTGTTATTAGATACAGACAGTACATTTAATTATGCATCTTATTGTTTTTTGCACGATGTCTGTACATTACGACGAGGATCGTATAACCCACATACTTTGCATTTAAAATATGAAATAGGCCTATGCCTACCAGATAATTTGAACTCAATAGGCTACATAATGTTTGATAACACTTAATGCATTATATATTGTGAATTGTTGCAGGGTTCCTGTATTTGTTTTCCCATGCTCTGAATTTTTCAGCAAACTGTTTTCTGTAGTGTATACTGTATAGTGAAGTAATTGTGACCTGAGCAGAGAATTACATCACTATCCGTGTGTGTGGTTCTCTGGTTGTTCTGCATGCTGTTGATCATGTTAGTGTGGCCTACGGCACTAATAACTTGTTCTTAGATGCGGTTGCTTTTTAGGCTACTGTATGACATTGTGGTAGAAAGTCATATAGATTCACTTTTCAGAAATAGTTCTACAATTACGATCTACATTACAAATACCTGGTACTCTAAAATGATTTGCAGGGTTGGCATGTCCATAGTAATGACAAAAGGTATGTCACTCCTACTTTCATGACATCTGAGAGACCGTTGTGATGAATAAAACCAACCACAGTTAATCTGTACCACAGTGTTGAACGAACGATGAAGGCCCTTAGTTTGTACAGCTCCTCAAACATCAATACTTGGAGGTATGAGTGAGGCCTGCTCAGCAGATACAAGTTAATTAACGGTAGCGTTTCCCTGGCAAACGATTGGCCCAACATATCCCCTCTTCCACTTCCTGATTTATGACCATCCCCAAGGACAATTTGTTTCTTGTGCACAGCAGTAGCAGGCAAGCCGCAGCAGCGGCAGAAACATCATCATGAGAAATCTACAGCAGTGTGAACTTTGCCACCATTCTCGTCATATAAAAGAACAGCATTTTCCCCTCCTTTTCAATTTCACAATGTGTGATGTTGGTTAGAATACTAATGCACTACACTACTGCATGTGTATTATTGGGAACGGACTTTAGTGTTTCACGTTCCTGTTCTCTTAAAGGAGGAGGAGGGGGTTTTCAGATTTATAGCAAAGAACCAGATAGGTCAAAAACCCTCGCTTGGCATTTCATTCCAAAAACCTTTTTTCTCTAGATTATGAAACAATTTCATACTGAACATTTTCATATGGGCCTGAACATTAAAGCCCTGTGATCTGAATAGTAATTCTTTCGCTCATTGGGTTAAACTCTAGTGAATTAAACACTGTTGAAATTAAGCAGTTGCTACTTTGTTGGACCCTGGGGGTTTCTCAAACAACATTCTGGAAATTGTTGAATTGCATTCCTTAATGTAACAACTTTAAGTTGAACATCTTCAGTTTACAATTTCATAAGCCCCGGAATGAAAACCATCAACTTTGTTGAGTATAAGGTAGAATCCTCTAATTGAATCTCTCTGTGTGTGTGTGTGTGTGTGTGTGTGTGTGTGTGTGTGTATGCATGCATGAATTTTGTCGGTTGCCCTTATTAATAAGTTGAAACACTCCCAGTAGCACGCTAATACTATTTACAGGATCTCAAGGAACGTGCTGCCTCCAAAAGCTGTTTATTCCTCCATATTTGAGCACACACTCAAGGTAATCATGGTATGAAATCAGAGCTGCGGTGTGAGATAAAGGATGTGGTTTGCTATGCTACTTCAGCTGCTTGGAATTGTGTTGCCTCGAAGGTCACTCGTAAGAGAGGGACATAATGACTACCCTTACGCTTACAGATATTGGCTATAATGCTTGTGTAGTGAATTGAGGTAAGGCAAGGTTATGAACATTGTTTTTGTAAACAACTGTGGTGTGGCTGTTTCTGGGAACCTTGCCTAATACTATATGTTTAGTTGAAAAGTCTAGAATATTACAAATTCCTGCCACGGCAAGCCATCGGGTAATATCAAGTAGCAGCCAACCTGCGTTGACGAAAGTATCATTCACGCTCTGCGGGCCTACGAAGTCCTCCTCCTCGACACAAACTTTGCTTGTTGCTGGCACCCAGATAAAATGGATCAGCTGGCATAGAAAAGGCCTTCATGGCCAATCTGCATTTTGCTTTCAGCCGTCCATTATTTGGTCGTTAGCACTCCACAGCACACAGCCGGCTGCAGTGGGGAGAATAACGAAGAGGAGGCACCGAGCGTACGGCCCAGAGACTGAGGGGAAAAACGAGCTGCCAGCCCAACCAACTTGCCACTCTCTCTCAAGGACATCTTCGCCTTTGACTGAGGACATGTCGTGTGCATGTCTATCTTTGTGTGTGTGTGTGTGGGGCTGGAAAACACACAGCCTTTTCCTCTGTGAGCATATTATTAGCTCTAAACCACTATAACTGGGCAAAGCCTAAGGCTTAAACCATCAGGGGGGCCTCATTTATGCAAACGAACAGAAAGGCAAAGCAGCTCTCCGGCTGGGTTAAACTGTGGGTCCAACTACATTGTGACGGCTCACCACTCCCTCACATAATTATGATCAGGCCACAAAATGAAATGGACTGTTACAATAGCATTGACTTAGTAGTGCGTACTATATAACTCTATAATGGAGTTATATTAACTACTGTGAATGATGTCTGGGTTGCTTTAATCAGCAGAATACAGCCGTGTGATCCCTGATGCGATCTCATTGGTTGACTCGTTCTGACCCGTTGGCTGATCCTCGGATCAGATCGGTGGATTGTTAGCCGGCGGTTTATCTTCGCAGGTAAATGCCCCCTGGCAAACGTGGTGTAACCACTCACGCTATCTCTCTCTCTTTACCTACATGGGTTCCGTCATCCCACTGCCAGATGGAGGACGGCATCCTGTCACTGGTACTCCATCAGCCCAGCTAGGTTTCTCAGTCTGATACCTCCACAAATGAGCCAATATGTCGCCTCAGTGCCGGGGGGGAGGGAGGGAGGGAGAGAGGAGCTGTACATCAGGTGCAGGTGCATCTTTCTTTACATGGCAGTAATGAGAACTTGACATAAAGGCTGTGATTGTTTCTGAAGAGAAACCGGAAGGGGTGGGGGGTGGAAGAGGCATTATCTGCAGTCAGAAATTACCTTGGGGAGAGGGAAGAGAGATCAGAAGGGTTAGTGAGAGACAGCAGATCAGATAGGGCTGGTCCCACGGGCGGGAACCGCGTGACGCGCATCACTCGCTCCCCGTGTCACACAGGTGTCATGCCCCTTGTGGTCTGTGCAATCGCAACCCTGCGCTGGTTGACCTCTGTATTGATGTTGAACACAGCCACGAGTGACCCACTGAAGCACATTTATGGTTGACCCACTATTAAAGTCACCAATACTGTACCTAAGATATCTTGATATTTCCGTGGTGGCTGGGCACGTTTTAGTGTTTGCTTTACACTACACTCTAGACTAGTGTCAACACACGCTGGAACGACGACATCTCTAGTGACTACAGATTTGCCTTGTCTGTGGTGAGACGTGCTTATTTTTATTCATTGAAAGCATAAAGGAAGAGAGACACTGGGAGCTGGGCAGAAGGGGGGGGGGCACTCTTGTGACAGGCCTTATGCAAATGTAAACACGCCACCGCTTCCTGTGCCACGCATGATGACCAATGAGTGAAGAAGGTGTGAAAAGAGTATTAATAGCTCTCTTGGTAGCAGCCAATTTCCCATCAGACCTCTAAAAATCTCTTTTTCTCCTATTTCATTGGTCCTCATCCTGTTGTGTGTTTCCCAGAACATGTCTTTCTCCACCACCTGCCTGACACATCACTGACGGGGCAGAAACAACAGTGTAATGGTGTGTATAATTCCAAAATGGCTTTAGTAATTAAATAGCATCTTGATGCTAATCAGGCCGTGCTGTTCATAATGCAGCCACCCTGAATGCCTTTTGCAATGCCTCCTCTTGAATTAACTAATTGCTTTGATGAATATAAGCCATCAGTTTGCCCCTCCTGTAGTGCAGTAGTTAACAAACGGCCCCACCCCCCTCCGAACCATCCCTGTGCCAACGGTTGCCAAGGTGCTTGCGATTGGCTGGCTAGACTGGACATTTTGTTTACCATGGGCTCCCATGCTCCCACTTGCTTAAGCTCTGTGGAACAGGATGGTCTTGCATCATATACAGTACAGTGTGACAATTCAGTTGTTTATAACCTTATGGGAATGTTTTGAAGCTAGTTAGCTAGTTACGTGCACAACTATGGCCAGAGTTAAATGATTGTGCACTCATGTACTATGTGAATTAAAACAACAAATTATAAAGGAAGAAACAATACTACTACAAACCATAGTTTACTGGCTATATAGCTCTCCGTCTCACCCCGCTCTTTACCCTTCTTTCTTACTCAGCTGTCGTATTAGAGATTCAGAGCATGACTGTTTCTGTCGAAAGCTCCCACATAAAAAAGCTTGACCTTTTCCTCGCTGTTCTTCTTCTGAAGAAGCCCTGCCTCACACGTCTCCTTAACTCACAGATCAACCTGTACAACAGCTCCTCTGCAATAAATGCTCCTACATGAACCCTTTCCGTGTGAAGGGGAAAAAAATGTTCGCTGCTGAAATAAGTTAATAAGTCGCCGTAATGTTGGACCTCCTCTGCTGTGTTAAAATGAAGTAATTTTCCCTTTATTACTTCAGAGGAGTATAATTAGAGATGGCATTTGTCCACCCAGCCCGCTCTGTCTGCGGTGCTGTGTGGAGGCAGCAGGGGGGTTCCTTTGGGCTGCTGCTAGCTTCTGCCCCACCCCGTTGGATAGGGTGAAATACGACTGCACTACGGAGGCAACACCAACAATCTGTCTCTTTGAGAAATGTTCAGAGGCAGGCTATTGTACCTGCTCTGTAGCCTGTAGCAAAGTAGAGCTATTTTGTCTGTTAAAATTCCAGACCGTGGTGGGCAAATTTGGGGGGGGGGTCAATGCAACATAAATAAAAAGACAACGGTATACTGTACTGTCACACCAAGATGTATGCATGATCTTGGTCATGGAGGAGCCTCGAGGTGCATTGGAACACCTGATTTTTCAGCAACATGGCAAGTGTTTGTTTGCAGTGCCTTTTACAGCATCTTAGTTGTACCATATAGCCTAAGCAATGTACTGCCTACCCGAAGGACACTTCCATAAGCCTGTCTGAGCCATAGGAATCCAAAATGATTAGAAAGATGTTGTATCTGATAGGTGCTACATGACCGATGACTTCTTGTCTCAGGTGGTTATTTTCCTTCCCAGATCAGCGTCTGAGGTGTGATTAATCTGGTCTGGGTAATGGCTGCTATCCGTCAGCATCTAGTTAGCATGGATAAGTAGAGAAACTAGATGGGGGCATCTATACGGTGACCAAGGTGATGGAGTGAATGCCTCTTAAGAGGTAATACATTCACAATGCACGATATTGAGTTCACAAGAACGAGACAAGACATTTTTAAGAAATCTACAATAACGAAATATAACTGAAAGTCGATCGCAAAATGCTGATTGGTGTACGATGCAATTGTAATCACGGTGGTCCTAAAATAGAATGTTAGGAGAAAAAATATGCAGAAAAGACTAGCCTCTACATTTTCTAAACAAAGGGAGTAAACTGAATTGTTACTGGGCTATGATGAAAACAACTACGGAGCCAGAGCCATTGTATGCATACAGTATACCAGGGTTCCCTAATTAATTTTGTCAAGCATACCAACCCCAGGGCCAAAAGGTCTATGGTTAAACACGGACCCACCACACTGACCCACCACATGCCTTTTTACATCTGACTTAAAGAAAAAGTAATGATTAGAATTGCAAATATACAACTACTACAAACAGCTCTACAGCATGTAGCCTAGCATCCCAAGGCAAACATAACGTAACAATAAATGATAAAAACAAAATATGGTTAAGCTGCATTTTGTTATCATGCAACTCGTATTTTGAATTGTTTTATTTCACAAAGCTTAGTTTTAGTTATCTTATTATGTAGGCCTAAATTTGACAGTTTTTTTGCTGCTATTTATATGGTATATGTATATTTGTGTATATGTATGTTGTCCTTTTTTTTTTTTTTGCACCTTGTACAGCACATTGAATTGCCGCTGTGTACAAAATGTGCTATATAAATAAAGCTGCCTTACGTTTCTACAAGGGCCTGACAGCATATGTCTGCATAGCAACAATAACATGAATGCTGATTGTTAAAGTGTCTATCTGCAAAATGTCCAAACGGCTTTCCACAGATAGCTATCAACAGAATTTCTACAACCACTTTCATTCAGCTCAGTAAGAGTCAAGACAGACTATGCGCAAATACTCAAACTGAGTACAGTTGTTTTCTGTGTTGAGTTAATGATCCACCGCTATGCTCACTCAGTATTGTTGTTGTAATGGTTATTATTCCACAATGACATTGATGGAAGGGCAAAAAAATGAATGTTAACTCACCAATCAGTGAGCAAAGTGACAGCGATGGTTCACACAACAGATGTTTAAAGCCATGTAGACAGCCATTACTGAAATAAACCTTTTTGACTCAACGGCCCAGGCTGGTCCACTGCCACTGGCCAAGCATAGTGGCGTTTTACTGGCCCGAATAATGAATCGCAGTTTATCACACATTTACATCCATTTAAAAATGTGTTGAGATATCAGTAACGCACGTAAACTTAAAACCAGCGTTCATATACAGTATCATAGGTAGCTTACTGTAGCTGTAGTCTCATTCTCCGCTATCTCCAAACTTCAAAACGTTTTGCATTTTGTTTTTAAAAATGTTATTCCTTGTAAACATTGCCATGTTTCTTTTAGTTTATATAGTTTATTTGAACTCAGTGTAACACATTTTGAGTTAATCTCCTCGGCTCACTGGTTCAGAGGCTGCGTTGTGTTGTTTATGTGTTATTATAAATGTGTTATTTATAATAGTTCTATTCTATGAATGTGAGCACAATCCTGGGGGGGTGGGTCATTAAATGACAAGAAACTATTTATTAATTTAATTTACAGAACTTGCTATACCGTGATATGTGAAGTTATCGGGATATAAATGTATATCGGGATATGATTTTGGTCATATCAAACACCCCAAGACTATCAACATTTCAGAATAGGTCAAGGCTAGTAGTCATTTCTGCCTATTTCTTCTTTCTCGTGTCATACTAGAACTACAGACTACAGAGCCCATTCAACAGTAGTGTGAATACATTTTTAATTAAAGACAATGATTTGTAAGAAATTTCCATCCAGTTATATAATTTAAGATTTCGTAAAAATAGCATTAAAATCTCCTCATTGTGAGATTTAAGTAATGTCACAGTGCCCTTACTGTAGTAGTACTGTTGTAGCAGTGTGTTTAACATTCAAGGGTGTTCCCCTATATTCTCATGGCAAAATCAACTGTAAACCCACTTTTAAAGATTATAAAAAAACAAAATCTTCACTGGGGAAGCATGCCCCAGATAAACAGCAGATAAAATAAGTTTGTATATCTGACCGTTTGAATTTGTTAGTGAAAACCATGTGCAGTAATATATAATATTGAGGAGGTGATGCATCGTGTAATTGAATTGAATCAATGACACGATAATCATAATCGAATCGTGAGACCAGTGAAGATTCTCACCCCTATTATATAAATCCACAGGTGTTTGTCAAGCACAGAAGTTGAGCTATTTAGCCTTTAGTCTGCATTGCGTGATTTGTGGCTATATAAGCATGTGTTAGGGTTTCTGCACTGAATGCTTGGAAAGCGCACTTGTTGCCAGGTATGCATTTTCCTAATCCACAAAGGAGAACAGGTTTTTCCTCATGTCTCACCTCATTACATCAACAACTCATCAAACCATACTTACACTCCACATCAATCTTAATGAAACTACACAAGGTATTGCAAATAACTGCATGTTGAATTAAGAAATAATGAGCACTGAGCATTGTCTTAAATCACTTGTATTACTTTGTATTAAGTAATGTGAGCTGGTCAGTGGAATGCATGGAATGTGCCGAGACTGGAGAGAGTTCTAGAATGCGGAGGGACCGGTCTTTCTGCTGTGTTTTGCATTCATGGCCCTCTCTCGGATGTGTTTCAGGTTTCACTCATCTAACGTCGGTCCTCTGTTGATGAGGGCAGCCTGGCGGGAAAGGTCACAGGTCAGCCAAACGCCGAGAGCAGAAACGTAATAATGAAGCCTGTTGAAACGGCAGCTGGGAAATGTAGTGAGCTGACAGCCTGTTTCTACAGTAGATGAAAATACGTTGCGTATAGCCACAATATCTGTTGGGATTACAACAGATATCAGCAGTAGTCCCCTGGGTATACTTACTGTATATGGCTCACCACTGTTTATTAAATGTGAACTCCCGGTTTACAGCTGTGCTGCTGTCGGTGATGCCATGTTACCCAGCTAATACAATTATTTCATACCTGGAGATCACATTATAAGGTTATTGCGGCTTGTGTGTAGTGTACACAGTAATACACTAGCTACTAGCAAGTACTGATAGATACTGTTCTTCCATGCCTGTTGTCCAGCTATTGTAGTATATTTTAAATTTACTCCAGATATACTTTAAGGGTAAATCTCTTAAATATCCCATATTTACTGTAAGACCTTTCAAGAACATGTTACCCCAATATTAGTCTTTTCCGTTCAACTTTTTTTATACAGCCAACCAAGACAACCTTAAGAGGCTCATGTGAAGGTTTCCAACAGATGAGACATTAAGCGGTTAGTAAGACCTAGTTGTGTAACATTGAAATGGACATTCAGCAGCAGTAGCAGCAGCGGGGGAGCAATAGGAAAGAGAAAATTCTGGGGGTGTTGGGGCATGAGAAGTGTAGAGAACACTGTCTGAGACGGAGAGACGATGGCTCCAGCAAGGATGTGGTTCATGCGTCATTCGGGGGGACGTGGCCAATCACGGCTCTTGTTATCCACCCCAGCAATGCCTCACCTGTGTCCCTTCTGTGTCTTAATGAGAACTACACCCGTTCCTTCTCCCGTGTTGATAATATGGTGAAGTGCACCAAAAAGGAAAATAAAGTAAGAAAATAGCAATTAAGCGCCGACACCGGGGCAGATGTCTCGCGGCACGACGATGAGCACTACGCCTCTTCAATCTGACTTTGATTATTTCATCCAAGCATCTAATATAGAGTTTGCACATGATGCAGGTTTGCCCATCCATCTAACCGAGCAACAACGTTGTATTGTTTCGCTTTGCTGTCCACATCACCCTTTAAACAAAGCCAGTGACATGGATTTATAAAGCCCTTTTGAACACGAGGGTTCCTGTATGGTTTCGTGACATACAATAGCCAGCCAATAGGACACAGAGACCCGATAGCATCCATCATGTCCACTTCAAAAGGCCAGAGCAGTATCTGTACTCCCAGCCAGGCCCTATTTGGCTGAGCGGGACAGCTTGTCAATAGCACTGACTTACTGGAGGACTCCATGGCATGATGAGGCCTCTGGGAGAGCAGGCTGAGCCCACGAGAGCGGTGGTCGATGGGCAGAGACAGGGATGCACTCGATGGAACGGTTCATCCACACCCATGCAAACACGGCCTCGTCACAGTGGTGTGTTCATTCGATAACAGGTGATTCATCCCTTAAATCATGTGTGCGTCTTAACATGGGCTTGCAGTGCTTATTTCGATTCCACGTTAGAGTAGAATCTGATTTCAAGCATGTCTGAATTTAGTACAGTAGTTAGAGCAGATACTCCATTGATATTGGTATTTGTGAAGTTCATATGTAGTTAATACAGTACTACATTTTGGCTAAAGATTTGACTTTTGATGATAAAATACTATTTGTTACTGTGTTAATACAGTCAGTTAGCTGACTAGCTCCTAGCTGACTAAACCTAAACTAAATGTAGTTACAATATCTACTAATGTCAAGTTTTTGTCAAACATTTTTTGTTAATATTGGACAAGGTATTAATTATGAAAGCTAGACTAACTAAATGTCATAAGCATTTTGTCCCAAGACTAAGTTAAAATAAAATATGATGGTACTTTATTGATCCCCGAAGGGACATTCAGGCGACTAAAGTCGAAAATAGCCTGCCAAAATTAATGCTGCGTTCAAGGCAAAACAATTGTCAGCATGCTGCCCGTGGAGGAGAGCGCTCCCCAACACCTTCCGATCAAAAACGGTTGCTTGCTCGCTCGCTCTCTCTCTCTCCCTCCCTCTCCCCCTCCCTCCATCTCATGAGAGGCTTAAGATTCTATTTATTCCTAGTGGTTCATTTGAGCTTAATCACACAGCTCCAACTATCAGCCACCTGGGGACAGGCGAGATTAATGAGTGTGAGGGACGGCCAACAGATGGATGGGGGGAGCAAGGGCCCGCTCGAGGTGTGCAGAAAAATGCCTGATGGAAAATAAATAAATTAAAAGACTCTCTTTTCTCCACTGGAAGGAATAAGAAGTTGAGACTGTCTGCAGGTAGATGGATTATTCTGAGCTGTCCACACCTCTGAGAACTTCACAAGAAACCCTTTGGGATCTACGTGAGACTGAATCCAATATCATTCCTTTCAGTGGGAGTGAAGCCACATAATGAAACCATATTAGGATGAACCCATACACCCTTTATACAAGGGTCACGGCACCAGGACTGTACCTGTGTTGGGGATGGTATCTGTGCATGTTGATGCATAATACATAACGTCTTAAGTGCTGTGAGACGCGCAGGGCATGCAGTAGTGAAACACCACTAGCAGCTAGTCTCATGCCTTGTTATAGGAGCTGGGGAACCAGTTCTGCTGTCAAGAGACAGATAACAGGTCTTCTCTATGTGTGTTTGAGTCCAGTGGGTGATTGGAACAAGAGCGAGCAATGAATAACTTTGTAATTTCACTGCTCTGAATCCCCGTAATGAATTGTTGAAATCCGCTGGCAACAAATAAAGGTCGCAGTGTCTGCCCTTACTCTTTGATTGCACTTAGTGGGGAAACAGATGGCCTCTCACTGTCTCAAAGGTGGAATTATTATCTTGTCCAAAATAAAGAAAAGGCACACCATTATATTAAGTCACATAGCAACACTGCATGGATTCAATAAGCTACAATATAACTTGAAATAAGTCAGGCCTGCTTATTTTCCCAGTTTATCTTTTTTTTTTTTTTTCTCTGGTCTTTTTTTTTTTTTTTTTTCTTTCTTCCCTACCCTGGGACACCCATGTGCCACTGGTGATGTAGCAATACAGGGCAGATCCAGTTGCACCACCGACAGTTGTTCTGCCACAGCTGTGCAATCATATCTGGCCATTTTGATGTCGCACTACAGTAGCAAAAGCATACATGAACACAGGCAAAACAAATATAGAGTACATTGTGGCTCTCGCTCTACTTGCTTCACCCTCCGTGTGTTCAAGGACACAGCTTGAGATGGATGACCCTGGGTGCTCCAGCCAGCTGTTTGCATTCATCCACACAAGCCAAACTGGGTCTGATGGCGTGGTTTATATATAGGGAACACTGATTACCGCACCTGTACACTTCATCACATTACATGTCTAGACAGCGTGCCAGCATACAGTAATTAACGTGACTACAGCATGTATTGCATTGCTAATAGGATTCATAGAACACTTTGTGCCTGTCTATCTAAATCGATATCCAGTCTGAGCATATAGCTCATATCATTAGCACTCCAGCTGAAGGAAAATGTCCATTTGAGGATTTTCAGTCATCACCTTGTGTAGATGTTTTATTTGCCAATATATCTTAAGGAAAGAGTGGGGCCATTGCTCTCCTGCTGCGAATGTAATGGCGTGCAGGTGGTTCTCGATTAAGTTGAACTAAGCTAATTATTATTAGTTTTATATGCACCACTCGGGGTTCCACGGTAATAACTTGAAATGGTGTGTTCGCTTATATACTGTACATGCAAGGGGAGACGGGGGGGTTGTGAATGCAGCTATCGAATGCAACACAAGCGTATACTTTCAGTTTTGATTATATGAGAGCAATGTGAATGCTAGAATTGATTATTTTCTATGGCAATCCTCTGCTGTCCATCTCATAATTGGATGTGGCCTTCTAAATGTAAGAACCGTGTGTCTACATGAGTTGAGTCATGTAAAAGCTTCAATCTCATGTTGGCATTTTTACAATGTCATTTTAAGTACAACTCCTGCAATCCGTTGGAAAAAAGGGATCAGTTCCGTCTTAATGCCGTGCGGTGTGGCCCTGTTCACAACTCAGTGACTTTGGCGATTGAATAAAGCCGATAGGGCGTGGCGATTTGGTCACAAAACTGCATTCCTCCTCAGACATTCCTCTCTATGGACCTAAAGTATCGGTTCTCATAAAGCAACATGCTTTATCACATTCTTCGTAGCTCCTGGACCCAAACTAGTGACACATGCAGTGAGTTTCAGCAGTGTTACGGTGTGTGCTTTCAACCCCTTCTCACTGCAGTTCTAGTTAGATTTGGAATCATTTGTTGATCCTATTCTTTAGCTGTACTTTCTGACTTCTTTACTCTTTTCTAGTAAGTAGGTTAACGGCAATGTTCTGCTCTGAATGTCACCGTCCAAGCAGAAGACGAGGAATAACACAGCTGCACGGGGGCAGAAACATGGCCGCCCTGTCACAGGCCCACTGTTTCTGAGGAAATTGAGCAGAGTTCCCTAGAGGCCTGGGCCCTCAGCTCCGGGGACAGCAGTAGACTGTGCGTTTGATCTCCGCCGGCTCTGTGACCTGTCAACGACCTGTCATGCATGTCAAACCACCTCTGGACCCCTTTCAGCAGGGCTCACAGATGAGCTCTCCACCCCCCCCCCCCCACCCACCTGCTAAGATGGGGGTGGAGAGAGCGAGGGAAGGGGGTTATGCCTGTCTTGCACCCTACCAGTGTGCCTGGCTGAGGGGGGAAGAGGCCCTATACGAGATACATCCACACACTTATGTGCACTAGTGTTGTTCCTAGCGACTCATTTCCTTGTTGTTTTGAAGGAAAAATGTAACTTAGACTAGTCTAAAAACAGCAAAACACTCATCAAACCGTCCAAATTGATCACAACCAGGCTCAACTTTGTAACATTGTCAGCGTGTGCACAGGTTGCAGGTCTCTCCTCAGCTGCACTCATCGATCAGCTGTTTTGTATGTGGATGGAGACCACTCTTTATCTTTCCCTCTCCACCAGCCTCCTTTCTCTTCATTTAAAAAAAGAGTAATCAATAGGCCGCTTGATCTTCGGAAGATGAACAGTTCTAGCCTACGATACAACAATGGCATAGTGCCAAAACCGCTCTGTTATTCACAGGAAGCGGGACGGAGGGACCAGAGCATTATATTGACTCTGTATGACTATATTGTATGCTGCATTGGCTGTCTGGTTGAAAGCATTAACAAGTTCTAGCTTGCTAAACTTCCATAGCTAGTTCAGCGTAAGCAGATTGATTTCCATGTTTCTGAGGCAGGGAGAGACTGACTGACCCGCTACTAAAACAAAATGATGTTTAACCGAGTAGTATTTATGGTGCCGACTAGCGATGGCAGCAGTGTTTAACCGACTAATCGCACACATCCCTAACGTGCACGGGCAAATGTAACGTATCCCCGTGCTGTGTGTGGAGCAGTATGGTGCCAGCTTTCAAGGGCGGACAGAAGTTCACATGGCTTCTGCGCAGGCAGGCGGGCTGTCTGATTGGTCTCAAGCACGCTAAGTACAGCCCTGCTGCTGTGTGTAAGTATAGCCACTACAACATCAATCACAGGCAGCGTCGTAGTAGAACCAGAGAAATTAGGCCATATGGCCATATATCATAGTCCTTCATAATCGTGTGAGTGGCATGGGGTCTGTTTAGTATTCACAGCAAGACAGGGATTTGCTCTTGAGAGTTAAACGTGTTAGTGGCTGGTTGTCAACACATGCGAATGTTGGAAAGGTCACAACGTCAAATCTCTGCCTTCAACCAAAACGGCACTTAGCGTTATTATGCAATTCTCAAATGCAGTCTTCTGTTGTAGTTATACATTTGTTAAATCACAGGTTTTAATGAATTAGCATAAATACCCAAAGCAGTGCACAAAAGGTTCTCATAGAGATAACAGGTCAATGATGCCATTGAATCAGAAAATATTTGGCCTGTGTGTGTGCGCGTGTGTGTGTGAGACATTCCAAAAATAAACAATTTATTGAGAGTCATAAAACAGAACAGAAATTTACATTGTGATGTTTTGTAACTCATTACAGTCTTTTGCATCAGCGAGCTGCAATGAGCCATGTCACAGGGAATTGTCTGATCTGAGGACACGCAAAGTTCCCCACAAAGTCAACAAGTTTAAATGTTTATCTGTTTGGTAGGGTTATTCAATATTGAGCAAATCCCAATTCCTCTTTAGAAAGAAAATAAACTAAATCAGCCTTTACTGCTTTTACCACCTTTTTTTGCAAACTAAACAAGGCATTAGCAGGCAAATGCATCTCCTTTGTCATTCTTTAGGTTTTTGTTATCTTATGCCCCTTACCATCCACACCAGACATGCTTATCAGTGTACTCTACTAAAGCCATTGTGATGCTAACCTGACGCTACCCCTCATTCCCATCTGCACTCATTTCTTTTCTCCCCCATATACGAGCAATAAGGGAAAGGAAGGGTGTTTGGAAATGACAAAAGCTAGCCAATAACGAGCCACTTCCATGCATAACGGGGAGACAGGCTGCCGTGTCACATTTTGCTGCACATGTGCAGAGCCGATGCGTGCTGTGTGTGAGCAAAACGAGGACATGTCTTCGCCGCACGACAAATATGTGCTCACAAATACGAGGCTTATTGTTTTTAAGTTTTTCCCCGTCCTCATTGAGGCATGGCTCCGGGCTGCTGCTTCATACGCAGGCTGTTCACTTTCACTCCTCCACTGCTCATTTTCTGCCCTCGTCCCTGCCCGTTTTCTCTGCGTTTGTCAGGCAGCTACGCCGCGCAAGCGAACGTCTCGCGCTGCGCTCTCCGCATCTAGCATTTAATGCACCGCGTGTCGGTGGACGCCATTCACCGCCAAGCAAAACACCGCCCCGTTAACGCCTGCGGAATCCAGATGATGCAGCCTTGAATGGCTGGCTCTGACACATGTTGCTGGCATGGCACTGAAAAACCAGGCAAATATTTAGAGATTCCCATCACTCCCTCCCTCCCTCCCTCCTCCCCAACTAACCATGGACTGTGCATCCATTGTTCTTCATTATTATTCTCGTTCAAGCAGGAGCCCTACAGCAAGCTGCACCGAATATGGCCAGCGTTATAAATCCAAAGCCATATTCATTTCACGCTGGGCTCAGGCGGAGAGGAGGACCGTTATAACGGGCATCACTCACTGGATGGTTTAGCAGTTGCCTTGCTCTTAGAGAGAGTGTGTTTTAGATGAGGGATGCGCCCCATCTCTTAGTTGTTATTGTTTACCACCTGTGTCTATCAGTCTTCTAAAGCACCCTTCTTAATCTCCCTCGGGGTTTATCAAGCTAAGGCAAAGCATGGCTGATCGCCGTGTGGCTGCTGGTTTATTTTCGAACTCGGTGACTTAAGCAAACTGCAGTCCCTATCACGTAAACGTTGACCTAATTCTGACATCTTATTTTAAAATGTTTTTTTTGTTTGTGTTTAAGGTATTGCAATCTATCAGCATTGCTATATCTTCAGTTGCTGCTATGATCCAACTCCCTGGGCAAAAGACTTGCGATGCACTTTCTATTTGATAGTTAATTATTTTTGAATGGGTGCTTTGACTGGATTATGTCCATACATATACACTCCATGATTCAAATATCACCACCTCTATGGCTCCATGTTTAGTATCCAGTCTCATTTCAAGCTAAACAGAATGAGTCATTATATTTGTCCAGTTGTGCTAAGATGATAAATGTGTGACAATTGTTTGTGTTCCATTAAAGTGACTCCGTAGCTATCATACCTCAATATAACAGCTCACACTGACACTAAAAAACATTATTATTGTGTGCCAACTAGAGCTTAATCGGCATTTTCCTACAACAGCTGTTTGCTGTCTCAGCTGGGAGTATGGCTAAATGATTAAAGCAAAACAGTTGAAAAAGAAATAATATTTCCATGGGTTCACATTGTCATGTTAAATAAAGTGGGGAGAAAAACGTACAGTAATTAAAGGCCAAACAGATGGATATCTGCAGGATCTTTGTGGCATTTTCCTCAGCAGGGCTAAGGTGGAGTTTCCTCTCTTTATTCAATTTAATTAAGCGAACAAGCACAAACTATTGCTAATCACACATTTCTACAAAGCAAAACAAATTTTTCTAAAGTGCAAACTATTTTATTGTGCCCTCCCTTCTACGACATTGACATCAGCAGCTTTTATAGTTTGAGCTCATAAATCAAGTATTCTCTTAAGTTTTACAAAATGTCCTTGAGATAGTGGGGGGGTGGGGGACATCATAAATGTTGTCCCGTACCCTGCTTCTTACTGTAGCTGTCCTGCATGGCTAGCCTTGCTAACTAGAGCGAGCTAGGCTAGTCTATGTAAAGTGTGTAGTGGAACAGATGTCATTATGCATGCTTCCCTGGCTTGGCTAATCACGACCACCACCTGGGTGCGCTGATTGCTATTAATCTGCTATTGTAATTGAAAATCAGGGGTTGCATCGCAACAGCATGCCATCTCTCTGTTGGCCCTAATAGATTCCTAACGCAGGCCTGCATCCTGACAATCTCTCTGCTCACCCTGGGATATGGTAATATGCCACTGACCCCTAGGCGGTGCGCTATGTTAATGTTTGGTTTTGAACGGCAGATGATTCAGGTGGGTCGTTTACTGTTTGGTAGTTCATGTTATGTGTGATTATAATGTGATTATTTGAGATGTGATCTGGCCTGGGTTTTGTTTTATGAACCAGAGACAAGCCCCCATCACTTCCCATCGAAAAAGCAGCTTTCGTCCTGTCTTGATGACATGGCAGTGAGCAAATATTTGTTCAGTTTAAGTTATACTGTAGAGTAGGTCCAAGGATTTTTCTAATCCTATCACTGTACTGTACAAACATGTCCCACACCTCTATTCTGTGCAGCCACCTGAGATGGGTGGTCCGTTACCTGATAAATAACCGCCCAGCAAAGCAATACATGATATTCGGCCTCTCCTGCACCACCAAGACTCACTTCCTGCAAACAGCCCCTGTCTTGCTCCCTCGGCCATTTATAATCCTTTTCAGAACCATTCTCAAGGAAAGCGGATTATGGGGCAGAGAGCTTTGAGCGCTATATCCCAGTTAATTAAATTCATCATTGTCTTCCGAATGGGCTGAATTCTAGATCCTTCACTCTCCCCGGGCTGTATGCTCCAATAAATGGGAGTCAGGTTTGAGTAATTAAGCCTAATGGATCTCATCACCTATGGATTCATGCCCTTAATCTGTTAACCCTCCTTTGTGTGCGTACAGGTTTGTGTGTGCTAGTGTCTTCTAAAATGTCTTTGCTATCTTCTCTTTTCTTTCTCTCCGGCAAGGTACGCTTATTTATATTTTACTAACAAAAGTGTTCAGTCGTTATGTTTTTTTTTTTTTGCTAACCATGTTTGAAGAATATAGTGGCGATATTTGCCTGTCATGTAGTGCATAAGAACCTCTGTTTTCATTGTCAATCCTCTAGACCAGGTGTGAGTTTCCTTTATGAAACCTTTCTCACGGTCTCGCAGGTGAGACATACTCAAACAGCATGTTGTTGTTGAGAATGCTCGTGCGTGTGTGTTTGTGCAGAAATCCTTTACGTCACACCCCTTCTCCACATCAGCCAGACTGTTATCTTTTCTCTTTTTTTTAATACATTTTATTTTTCATTCCACTCAACGCAAATAAGTTGGGCTGTTTTGTTGAGACATACTTTGCGCGTTCTAAGAGACGGCGAGGCTTTCAGCTTGTCAAAGGCAGCTTGCTGGAGCGTGTGACGGGAATACAAGCAAGGAGAGAGAGAGAGAGCAAGAGAGCGAGTCTTTTCTCCAGATGCTTTTCCTTCTGTGGTTTACTTTAAAGTGGGGGTGGGGTGGGAAGATGGACACCAAACACCACCACACCTGCTCGGTTGCATCTCCTCACCCCCTCTCCATTCCGTTCGCCTAAATAAAAACAAACCCTGTGTGATCTTGGTTCTTGCGTATTGCACGCTACCTAACCCTGCGTTCACACCGCCGATGTGTTCAGCTTGCAAAAAAGGAACGTTCCAATTAATTTCGAACCGACGCCAGCGGTTCTCGGCGACAACGGGCGGATCTACGCTTGGCGACAACGTGTGTTGTGCGTTTTATTTGACAAGTTTTATTGTAGACCTCGTCAGCGATTTGCGAGTTGAATACGTCGGCGGTGTGAATGCAGGGTGGTTATTGGTGTTGAGTTAGCTCACGACACCGTATTTTGTAACCAATGTCATTATCTGTGAGTGTGTTGATGCATTTGTGGTGAGGGCTTCTTGACGTTCTGGGGTACTGCAGAGGCCCAGGTCATGTGTTGTAGTTTGGGTTAAAGTAGAGTGTTGGGGGTGATTCAGTCATTGCTGCTGATGCAGTTTATTTGTTATACTGTAAGCCTCGCTGGGAGATTTGGCCCTGCAGCACATTCCTTCATCATGATACAAACTACCCCCTCATCTTTAAGGTTAAGTGTGTGTGAGCAAGTCAGCTATTCGGCTGTGACCATCACACATGGAACAAATCACCCTGCACCCCACCCTTTCTCAAAGTTCAAACAAAAGAAACCAACCAATTTCAATCTCCCGGATCGAAGGCCCCATCAAGCTTCAATCTTCCTGACATGGTAACGACTGCAGCCCTTCAGACCAACAGGGAGAAGACTCACCTCTCCTCTCGGCCAAACACAGTGACTCACACACTCTGGGTGCCATTACCCCCACCCATCATCATTCTTGTCCCTTCCGTGCGCTCTGTGACGCAACGTGATGATATTTCAAGATGCTTGCGTGATTTGGTGCCTGACTGCGATGCTACGTGATGTTTAGTCAAGAGTAACAACCGTTAGTTAGTGTGTTGCTGACTCACCCTGCCCCTTGCTAGCTAGACGGAAAATGTGTGTTTACATACGATTACGCACGTCCAGGTAGTGCAGGTAACCGCACCAGGCCCATCATTTTGGCGTCTTTCTCTCTCCGCGTCCCGCGCGTTAGCGTGCACACGAACACCCCACTCCCCCCCAATATGTTCCACAGTGTATGTAGGAACGGCCGTTGGCTGACTCATTGAAAGCATATCTCCTGTCACGTACCGTAACGTTGCCGCAAGACGCAGATGCTCGCGTCGGACTCGCTCCGCTTCTACTCCCATAAGCGCTCACCCAGCCAGTCCATCGGTCATGTGGAAGGAATATTCATTAAAGATAACAGCTTTCGTTGCACGTGCGAGTGGAAGAGGTGGAGGGGAATACAGATTAGATTCTTCAGAGGGTGTCTTGCTAACAACGAGGTAAACATTCGGTTGAGAGGAGCGTTTTCTTTCCCCCTTGTGATTCTTGAGATGTCCTCTGGCCAGCGTCTGGCCTCTGGAGCCTTCTCATCTGCTGCCAGTGACTGATCCTTCTGCCCTCGCCTCCCTAGGGCTCCAGCGCCGGCTTATTGGGCAGCCCGCTGCCCGTGCCTTCAAGAGCATAAACAGATCAATCATGAGCTAAATGTCATTGGCCGGGGGCTGGGCAAACGGCCGCAAGCTCCTTCGAGGTGCATCTCGGTGTCCACGTGTTTTTATATTTGTATATTTTTTTAATATAATTTTTTTTAAACATGTTGCACACATATAGGCTTACGTGACACACACGCTGACCTTGGATTTGAACCGTCATGACACACACACACACAGGCAGGCAAGGACAACACAGGGGTGAACGGACTATAGCCCAGCCAATTAACCCATGTCCGTGACAGGAGAGCGCAGCGCGTGTGGTTGCTTCTCAAACAAGACGGACGGCTCTAATGTTCAGTGGCAGAGTGGTCTCTTGGACCACACCTTGTCGTGTGAGTAGGGTGTGTATGCACACCCTACTCACACACTGAATGCAAAACCAAACAAAAAAAAGCTGTTGAAACTCTGCTGTCATGTCCAACAGCCACACTTGTTTTTCTAGAAAGTGAAGGGAATGTCTCAGAGTATATGTAGGAATAGTGGAGAACTTTTAATTTATTTTCATCTTTTTATTTTTTTACAATTTCAATAAACCTATGTTACGAGTTATGGCCACAGTAAACTACGTAACCAACAAAAACATACTGTAAGCCTAAAGACTCAGTTTCATGGCATTTACAGTATTGGCCTGCCCACGCCTTAGTTATGACTACTACTGTAGTGTAGAGAAACCTTTCACATCCCTCATTTCAGCATATTGCGTCTTGCCTCCATAATGCATTCACTAACTGATGCAAATATCGCCCTCATGCATATGCTTGTGATGCTTGTGTCAGCGAGATGTGACTCATGGACACAGACAGCAAGGAATCAGCTCGGCAAAAGGAGATGCGTCGTCCAGCCAGTAACCGTAGCTCCTGGGGTATGACCTTCCCAAAATAATGCCTTGTGCACTGCTGCGCACGTTCTTCCCACACGTGCACAGTTAAATGAGGCGTTCGCTACATTGTTTCACATCCGCTTCCTTTTCCTTGTATTGTTTATAGGGCTGTGAATAGTCTGGCTCTCACACCTGACCTGCTATACCAAGAACCGTGGCTCACACCATGGATTGCAACGGATGGTGGTCTGAGATCTGCGTCACCTTTTTATCATTTGATAGTGTCTTCAATCCTAAGGTTTTGTGGGGGAGGGGGAGGTGGAGTGAGAATATCGTATGCACGTTTATTATGTTGTGTGTAAGCAAGGGGTGTTTGTGCTAGCAGTTGGGTTTACACTACATTCTGCTTTTGTATTCTTTTTTGTAGTCATGCAGCTTATCATAAGCAAACGTATTAATTGGCCAAACTGATCACAGTTGGTCAGTTTGGCCATTTTATTAGCACAGTACATGAAAATATAGTTTTGTGTCTACAGTGCATGCTTTTCTAGAAGAAAGATGCAGTATATCTTTGAGGATTTTCAATCAGGCTTTAGAGCACACCGCAGCAGTGAAACTGCTCTCACTAAAATAATCAATGATCTCAGACTTGACTCTGATCATAACAAAGTCTCCATTCTTGTTCTCTTAGACTGAGTGCGTTTGATACCATTGATCATGATATCCTAATCAATCGCCTTGAATATTTGGTGGGTCTCTCTGATGATGTGTTAACTTGGTTTATAGTCTACATCAAAGGAAGTCTTGAAGATGCAGAAGGTGTCTGAGAAACATGACATTTCTTTTGGAGTGGCGCTGGGGAGTTGCCTTGGCTTGTTGTTATTCTCAGTATACATGGTGACATCATTAGGGAGCGCAGTGCATTCTTCCATAGTTATGCAGGTGACACATAACATACAGTACATACATCTCTACTGAACATAATGATGCTGCAGATATAATCTTTATCCCTCACTGTCTTTTTGCAATAGTTAAATGGATAAGAAACGTATTAAAGTTAAATGAAGACTAAACTGAATCCCTAAAGCAAAAAGCAAAATGTTTGCTAATAATGTAGGAAATCTAACCCCCTGGATATATTATGAGGTTACCAGTCTTGGGGTTATGTTATCGGAATCGGAATCAGAAATACTTCATTAATCCTCAAGGGGAAAAATAATCAGTTTCATGGCATTTACTCAAATCTAAGCTTTAGGCCCCACATCAAGATGGTACTGAAAATATAATTCGTCCACCTTAGAAATATAGATAAAGTGTGATCATTTATTAATAAAAAAGATGCGGACAAACATTCATGCCTTTGCTTCTGGCTGTAATTGACTGTTTACTGGCTTCTAAAAAAATAAATTGAGAGTTTACAGCTCAGTTTAAAGTTGGAGAACGTTCTGCTTCTACCAGCGAGTGCCATTGACAGAGTTTGGCAACAACCATTGACAAGGTCGAGGATTTCTGCATTTTCAATTTCTTTCTTCAATGTCTTTTTTGTTCTTACACACGCTATAAAACATTATGAAAAACTTCTCACCGTGTCCCCGGGTTTTCTATTATTTATGAAGCATCTTTGGCATCAGTAATCATACAGATTAGGCTCTCCATGGGCTAGGACCAAGTATGTACCCCTCAGAACATTGCAGAGCAAAAACTAATTCAGGGATGCATCCTTTGTTAATTACAGTCCACAGTATGGAACGCAATGCTTACTGTATAGCTATCAGGGAAAACATTTAAACACAGACCTTTTCAAAAGAACATTTAACTAGCTTCAAATGCTTCTCTGCACTCACTGCTACCAAACAATGGTATCTTAATATGTACTTCTGCTATTTGTCTTTTTTATATCACTTCATCCCTGAAAATGTGTTGTTGTAGGCCCTGTAAGCTGTCAGTAACACTGTTAGCAGAGTCACTCCGTGTCACATGTGTGAAATATGTATCTAACGGTATATCTAACACTAAGAGTACATTCTATTTTCTATATTCTGTGAAGGTTGCGAGTATTGTATATTATATTGTATAGTATATTGGGGACATACCAGCATGAAGGATAAAGGAAATTAAACCCTTATTTTATTAATTGATTCTTAAGCACGTCCACTGCAATTCCTGTATGAAGGCAAGGCCTTTTTGAAATAATGAAATGTATTATTATTATTTATTATTATGTTATGTAAAGCACACTGAGCTCACAGCAAGTGCTATGTGCACTCACATTGACATGAAGCTCTGGAGATGAGGGTAATATAATGCAATACATTGAACCCTGTAAACCACTTCACAGATTCTTCATTCGACGGGGAAGGCTTCAGTAGTTGTCTGTTGTCCAATGTACAATAATGGCATCTCACAGCGGGAAATATTGTTATTGTCATTCCAGGTTGTCACTGACATTAAGGTGAAAGAACAACCTTTTGTATATTACATATTACACTATGTTTACAGTAGTGTTCTCTGTAGGTCAAGGCTGTGTTACCGGTACTTGTATTTGTCTCGCAACATGAAAACTGAGACATTCATTTTTCTCAGCTGCCTGATGCATCGGTGGCCATATTGTCATTGACAGCCCGAGTCATCGAGGCTAAGAACATGCAGCACTCTTCTCGCCCTGCATCGAAACTTCTGCAAGTGCTCCAGAGTGTTTCTTGTGAAGGGAAAGTCTGTGCCCCCAATAAGACTTTGCAGGTCTCTCCTTTATCAAATGAGTAATTTGGTTACTAGGAAAAACAATATGATGCTTCAAGGGAATAACTACATATGTATGAAAACATTTGATCATGCATATTTTGGTAGAACCCTCTCAATATGGTGATATAATAATTAAAAGAAGTTACTCTAAAGCCAATTCAACCATTTCAATTAAATGAATTGCTCAGATGTACAGTACATTATTGGTCAATTCATAATAGCTTTTGGGCCATAGTTTCTTTATTTTAGGGGGTACAAAATGGTGTTTTTACCATATGACAATTGCTTCATTTGATGACCATACGATGCCACTTAAACTGACTAACAAAAATATTGAATTCACGGCCCAAACGGGTGGTGATTGCTAATATTTCCTTTTCTATTTCTGTCATTCTCTTCTATGTGTGTTCAGATGGCGGTCTGTATCATTGGGTATCCATCCCCATATCACTATATTTCTTTTCCCCATGCTCTCCATATGACGCGGGCATGTAAAGATCAATCTCACTGCCCATAATGGAGATGGGGATAAAATTGTCAGCCTTTGATCTCCACAACCGCACCCCCTCCCATCCTCTCCCATGAGCTGTTGGTGGTTTGGTGGTGTACCCTGAACATTGTGTGTTGCGTGTGGAAAGACGAAGCCGGCCAGGCCTTTGATGAGGCTGAGTGCAGAGCGCAGCCTCTCGTGTTTACAACTCATCCAGCCGGCCTCCGCCATGAAGATCAGTCGGATCGGGGGAAAATGTGCTACGAGGCTGAACTGCACGCACGCACACACGCACGCACACACGCTCGCACGGCTGACAGTAAACCCTTTACTCCTGCGTTCTCTTGCATTGCATTTGCATCTTCATGTATCTTCTGGCTGCTCAGCACAAAGGGAGGGGGGTTCAGATAGCTGCTAGTACGGTGCTCTGTAGAGTGGAATGGAGAATGACTCACCTGACGCTGTCTGTCTGTCTGTCTGGTCCAACTGTCTGTCTGTACTGTGCGTTGTGAGTAAACCCCTTCCAAGTTGAAGGTGACAAAATGGCGCCGTGCCACATTGCGGGGTACTATTGTTGTTATTTTCTTCTGATAGTTCTTGCAGAATATGTGCCAGAAGTGGCACAACCTTGGTTGAGGCAGTGCACGCGCTACAGCTGACCTACAGCATGCTAAAATCAAGCTGTTTTAGTTCTTCTCTTCGTATACTGGCTAGCACCATTAGGTTCACACCCAGCCAACACTGACACTGTCAGGAACAGTGTCAGTGTCTGTCCAGTGAGCAGGGCCGCACACAAAACGTGGTGTTTTCACACAAGGTGTACTGAGAGGAAGAGTGTGTGTTTGGGTGAAAGACCAGGGAATGTCAGTCTACCACAGACCGTGAAGACATGAGAAGAGAGCAAGGGGCGATGGTGGACTCCGTGAATATTTCTCTTGGCTCTCCCAGCCACAGCCAAGGCTCCTCGACGTGACCATCAAATCAGGATTAACTTCGGTTTGACTTTTGCTAAATGTCCCCCTCAAAGGCACAATAGGATTAGGAAGGACGAATTTGAGGGCACCTGCTAAAAAGTGAGAAATGCTATTTCATTCATTGGTTAAGGACAGGGTTTGTATGCAGACTTCTTTCAGAAATAATCTCCTGCCCGCCTATACAATACATACTGTAGGCTGGCTGCTTTCAGCGTGCTAGATTGTGATGTATTTGTATGCCAAATTTTCCCCTCAACCGATCAGGAGGGCATATTTGAATGAACCGGCACAGTAATAGCGCACAGCCAATTATATCTCTAAACATGTAACTAATGGCTATTTAATACAGTGGGCCAATAATAGCAGGCAAGCCATCTAGAGCCAGAAATGAATTTCTGGTTCTGCTAAGTACTATGGGGCACCATTTGTGTTTATTGTTGATACTTCTAATAATTTTACGTTGGTACTATTATTGTTGTTGTTTATTATTATTATTGTTATTATGATGCTGATGATGATGATGATGATGATGATGATATTGACTACACTATTCCTCTGATCTTAGCTCCTCCTTCACAGTAGCTATTCTGCTCAGACAAGGACATGGCTATTGTCCTTGTCACACGGAAAACTCAATTTAGAAGGTTTATGTTGTTTATTTACATTTTCCCACCTTGAATACTGTTATGACTGTGGGTTTATGTCTGGGGTTTTTTTTTTTGTTGGGGAAGATGCAATAAACGGACTTTAATCTCAAGCAAAAGTAACTAACATTGTGGGGGTAAAAACAGCCTCTACTGCAAAATGATTCTCTATTGAAGTGCTGAGCAGTATTAGATTAAAAATAGAATAAAATAATAAATAACTAAATATAAATATTTAGTTTTACAGAAAGTATAATGCCCATTTGACAGCAAATCTGTCCTACAGTTCCATGAATATTTAACTAGTAAGAAGGAAATATTGTACATCGTTTATCAATAGATGTGTTTTCCCCTGACTGGAAATCCATACACATCATGTACCAAGCCCACCATTAGAAAATAAGATGAATAGAACTTCATAAAGGCACATTCTTGTTTAGTCATTAAATGTTTTTTTATTTTATTCTTTTTTTATGGCTTTTTGAGCTCAAATTAATTACTGTAAAAACATATTTCTGCCAATCAAACATATGCAAATTAATTCCATAAAGGCTACACTGCCACTGTAATTTTGTTCCTGAGATGTTGCAAGACTGACCTTTTTGGTGAGATACCAGGGTGCTTTGTGTGCATTTTTAGAGGGATGTGACTAAACTGAAGGCATACAAAGGTGATTTAGGTTATCGAGTTCCTAAATGTACAATTTTTCATCCCAGAGCCTCTGACTACAGTTAATCTCCAGGGCCAATTTGCTTCTCGGCATCGACTAATTGACTCAACCCTGCTGGCCAATTGCAGCCCATGTCTTAAAGGGGAGCTTGCAGTATACAGTGTAGGTCATGATCAAAGTATTATAAAGTTTGGTTAACACTGCATGTATGCAGACATCCATGAGGATATGCATATTTTTGTGTGTTGGTTAACTTTAATGCTGTCTAACTGCAATTGTAATTTGAAAGTAAGGCTTGTAGTTTGATACCAATAGATGGTTGATTCTGTCTCTGCCTGTCTGGCAGGGAATTTTGTTGCCCCGAGTTGCCAAATAGACCTGAAGGTAATTAGCTCACAACAGGGTCTTTCTTCCCATTGCCAGGGCTGGGCCACTGTCACAAAATGGCCTCATTAGACACCCACCGGCACTCCAACCGAGACACCTCCGCCTCACCTCCCTGCTCATTTAGGACAGGGTTGTGTCTATATGAGGGCCAACATTAATTTGACTGGCTGTTTACCGGGTGCCAACGACTAGCTTAATGGATTTAGCACAGTGTTTCTCAGCCAGTGGGGTAAGATGCACTGCTGTGAAAATACAAGCGAGCTCAGGTGCAGCTTGGAATTCACTGTAAGCATCATTGCAATGTTCCAAATGTTGATATGCCCTAGTGGCACTATGAGCATCGCTAATGGTTTTACACAAGTACAGGTGTCCAGTTAACATGGTTTGTTTCCTTTCCTGCAGTTGTATGGTCAAAGCAGGTCATGGTTCATGCAAGCTTTAAAGATAGTTATATATGGCTTACAATTGATTAAGTTTAAAACTAAAGACTATTTGGGTACTGGGCTTCGTTCAAAAGCTCTTTGTTCCATTCATAAACTGCTTATTATTTTCCACGTTGTCAGTATTTTGGTATGCTGTGGATTTTAGCTGTGTAGTTCTGATACAAAAAGCTTTAGCCCAACATTATAAGACTGGCAAAACATGTTTTTTCCAGCACGTGGACTGAGAAAGACCTTTTACAAAGCCCTGTCATTGTTTTGACATATACAGAAAATGAGAGATGGTGAGTTTAGAAGAGACGAAGGGCTCTGCCTTCTGCTGTTTCTCAGGCTATGTTGGCAGACGAAGCAAAACGTACAATCTAAGAGTACACATCCTATGAGACTGGACTGTCTGAACAACATCAGAATGGGCAGCAGCACATGCTGTCTTCAGTAGTGTGTGTGTGTGTGTGTACTAGTGACTTTTTTTTGTCTTTCACTATGGTCAACTTGTCAGATTACACAAACATTGTGCCATAACATTTTGACGTGTCTTGGTTTGGGAGACAACACGTATGATACCGACCGATCACCGTATGATGTAGTTCACGACTTGTCGCAAGTTCACATTTCATTGAGAAGGAGCTTTGAGAAGGCTTTGATGCTGGCCTGGTGTGAAAAGACGAGCTACAAACACAGCGGTCCATGTTGTGGCTACTACTGGGGAATGGTAACCTAGCCTAATTTACCGTTATAGCCTACTCACCGGGTTACTTAAATGTCTACACTATTTCTTATTTAGTTATTGTAGTCTGCTCTCTTGAGAAAATGCCAAAAAGCACTTATTACCACTGCGCAATGATAATTTACTCAGTGAACTTGTTCCACGCCATATTTCACCTGACAGCATCAACGGTAGCATCCCCCTCTCTCTTTGATAGCCTGCGTTTATATGTGCAACAGAGAGCACTTTGCGAAAGAAAAAAAATAATTCCGACATGCTAGTCTTACCTTGGGGATGTCGTGAGGCGCCCCAGACGCCACGTTGCTGGTCGTTGATTATGTCACACTAATACACGGAGTAAAGTCACCATTCGTCGTTCCTGGCGGTCCACGTTTGAGCCCGATGTTGCAAATGTGGAAAAATGTGGCTGAATTTGTGTAGCCCGAACCAGGCTGAGTTTGTTGCCTGTAACCCTGACAGTGATTTCAGTGACAGTGCAGAATGGAAGAAAGGCAGCCAGGTGGATGGAACAGGTAGACAGACACATTAGGGGAGATAGGAGGAAAAGACAAAAGGTTAAGTGGCGTGCGGTGGAGGGAGGGGAGCGGCGTAATGGAGGCCATTTGCTATTCAGGAAGTGATCTCAGAGATAGATGTGCAGTCTTATGGGGACTCCCTGGGCTCGAGTCTCTACGGCAAGACATTGAGTCAGACATGGAGAGATATTGGGGGAGCCATTACAGTTACCCTTCTCTCTGACCTACAGTATCTTTAATTCCCCACTGTCTCATTCCCCAGGCTGCCCCCCCCCCCTTCCCTCTCTCCGTCCCAACACCTTGTTACTCTTGTGTGAGAGAACGTCTAATGGCCACATGACAAGGCACAAAGGCTGCCATTGTGCCCCGCATGCATCACACTACCGGCCTGGCAAGCCAATGATGTGCGGTCTTGTAACCTAGCAGGAGGTCGAAGGATGGAATGGTCTTCTGTGTGTGTGTCTGTCTCTCTGTCTCTCTGTCTCTCTCTCTCTCTCTCGCTCTCATTTGGTTTCTCTCTTAAGATTATCAGTTTTTCATCTATGTGAAAGCCAGGTTGCCCGTGAATGTCATTTGTGTGCGTGTGTAAATGTGTATTCATTTGTTCTGTGGAGGGATTTTGATTGACCCAGTGGGATATCCAGGCTTGCAAGCTGCAGGAATTCTGTAATGACAATTGGCAGCATCCGTTGCTCATAATTCCTGTGGAAATAAAGCCAGGGTGACATTCCCATGTAGTGTGGAAAATCCAAAACCGTGTCTCCCATTGAGGCGACCCCTTTCCCTCCCACCTCCTCCATGAAGTGTTTGTGTGTGTGTGTGTCTCTCTCTGTTTTGGTGATTACGGTGTGTCATAGCTTCTGGGAACATAGTTGACAGGCTTGTGGTTTGCATGGTGGGGGCCAGCTTTAGTTTCCCTGCCCTAAATTCCTCACATTTATAATGTTGGTAAAATGTCTATAGAGTAAGAGTTACATAACGGGGAGCAGTGTTTTTTCTGGCCCCAGGCCAGTTCCTGGACTGGGCTCTCAAGTGAAATAGCATGCACCGTCACAGTGGCTATGGCCTGAGCTTGGAACATTCAGCTGGGTAACAGCAGCTGTAATTCTCAAGGTTTTATTTGGGTGAATGGAGTGAGAAACTCATCAAAATGTATGTTCTACTTCAGGTCTTGGCTGATGTTACAGCAGGGGATGGATAAACACGCAATTCAGCCAGCCAATGGAATGTTTCTAATCTGTCGCCGTCTGCAGTTCTTTGCAATGTCTTGGTGGCATGAATACGAACACTTTACTTGATACGATAGATTTTTAAGTAGGTGGGTGATGGTTTGCTGATAATTGTCTTTTTACTGCCAAATCTACTTTTTCTTTTGGTTAGATTTGGCAGTTGGAACTACCGTCCAACTTATCATACATACATGTTTTATGTGATGTCCTTTGTAGTCTACATTCTGGGTCAAGGGTGATGTGCTATATATTTAATGAATCAATGGACGTTGTGTTGCCAGAAGACATGTCTAGTACAGCTCTGTTCTACTACAGTGAAGTGGCTTGAGTTGGACAGCAAAGTAAATCCCCAAATATGGAAATGAACAAAAAATCAAATGTATTACTCTGGTAAGTAATGTTCCACAGCCACGCCATCTGGACTGTACACAGTTTACAGAGCAAGAGCACTGGAGTAAACACTAGGGCAATCTGCATCTCTCAATTCTCCAAATCACTCTTTGTCCACCAGAACACACACATCACATCGCCCTCAGCTGCTCTTTAAGCATACATTTGAGATCTTATACTAGCCTGAGATAATGGTGCTTGCACTCTGCACTTAGCTGTACCACTGTGATTGACACCCAAAGGCTTCATTTTTGCTATTTTGAGGATTTCAGAAAAACCTGAATCTTAAATGCATCTTTGATCTAATCCCTACCTACCGTGTAATGCTATTAATGGAATGCCACAAACACTTAACCTCCGTCTCCTGTCCTCCACCAGGGAAGGTGTTAAATGCAGACCTGCGGCACTACCTCAGCCTGCAGTTCCAGAAGGGTTCCTTGGACCACAAGCTCCAGCAGGTGATCAGAGACAACCTGTACCTGCGCACTATTCCTTGTAAGTGTGCACCAGCGCTTCAAATACCCACAGCAGCCATAACCAGCCATAATAATAATATCAATTATAATATATGATGGATTAAACTGCAAAAATAAGCCACTGACCCCTTAGCCAGGTCACGTTTGTAGAATTTAATTTAAGTTGCTTTTAAAGTTACTTCTATGCATCCTTACCATTTCATACCTCCAAAACCTTATCTTCATTCAATTCAGAATGTACAGTACACATCAAAGCAAATGTATTTGCAGTAAGAATGTGTTATGCTAATGTATTTCACTTTATACCTTTCCCATACAATGTAAATATGTTGGAGGTGTCTTTATTTGCTGGGCATTGATCTTTTTGTTTGAGAGGCTCCTTTATTGGTCTCTCGAGAAAGCTTTGGGATCATATGAAGGTTGCAAATATGCTATTGTTTATATCTGACTTGTTCTCAGATTTCACACTAAGACCAAAAAGGTGCAAATTAAAGTGCAGCTGCAGTGGAAATGTAATTTCTCTATTTATCAATGCCGCAGACTCATTTGTTGTCTACATGGCTTTCAATTAACATTTAGAATGTTCTCTCGTTTCTGACATTTTGTAATGAGGGAAGGCCATGAACACATTTGATCGTTTTTTTTTCTTCAAGAATAAACGGAACACGGGTGAGTGACTGAAAATAATTGCTCGTAATCATAATAACTTGCTAGGCCACTGAATTTATAATTTTAATGAATACAACTGCTTATTTGATCCCTTTTTATGGGCCGAACATTGTCTATTCTTTGTGAAAATGACTTGGCCATTTAGATAATTATGAGGTGTTGTGTTCAATCATATGATATATTATGTGACTTATTTGAAAAGTAATGTAACTGCTAATCAATTTTCAAAGTTTCCAAAGATTGCTAGATTAATTGAAGTGCCTATGTATCTCATACTGTATTTGCCACATGATCTGCAAGTAGAGAAAGATTTTCCCAGGCTATCTTAAATGGAGTTGTGTTCACTTCGTCCACACAAATTCATGACATTCACAACTGGAAGAGGTCACTTTTTCCTTCAGATTCATCAGTTTAAAAGTGTGTCAACTCAACCCGAGCTTGCATGTTCCAGTTGAAGAGAGCAACTCTATAAGCTCTTAAGTGCCATGTGCCTCAATGTACTGTGGTCACACTGACTTTCGTCCACTCTTGGCCAAAATTGCCCCTCATGTTTTTGAGCTGCAATGACCAAAAGAAGACCACGTGCGGCCATTACAGAAGCCTGCAGGCCTTTACAGAGTTGGGGAAGCGTGATGATTCTCTCTCACAACAATGTGGAGAGGTTTCAATACACGTCGCTCTCCACTAAAGAGGACAGGAAGTAGAAGACGGTGTCAGAGGTCCAAGGCAAGCACATAATCTTTGAAGCTTGGCTGAACCCACCTTTCCACCCACTAACACACACACACACACATCGTCTTCCCTAGGCATTAATATCTGTTATGGCAGGGCAGTCTGCTCGCTGAGTCACATTGGAAGATAAAAATGGAGGACGGTAAAAATGTTCCACCATCATTTTTTTTAGTCTAGAAAGGAATGTTTGTTGGTAGAGCAACTCAGTCTTACTGAGAAGACTGAAGACAGTTCCTTTCAACTTTGTAAGGTAGAACATAGTTGCAAAATATATTTCGCTATCAAATATCTCTCAGAAGAGTTTTCCAGTTTGTGTGTTCATAGATCATACAATTTGGGGTAGAATTATCATGAGAACAGCCTGTTTATGTTCCCTTAGTTCATATTTTTTACATTACATGTCATCTTTGGGTTTTCCTGCAATATTCATGAGTTTCCTTTCAGATGTTTATATCAGACGTCATGCTTCAGGGAGTATCATCGCTTCTCCCTAGAGAAGAGTTAAGCCAGTAACAGCCCGATTCTTTCAGCATATTTAGAGCCTGCGTAAATCCAATAATAATGCCTAGTTTAGATGAATGTTAATTTCTCAAAAAAGCTGATGCATTAATTGGGCTTATGGTACAATGGCACATATACTGGCAGACAGATGTAGTTAAAGGATAAAATTAATGGATTGCATATTTTGAATAACTAAACAAGACTTGTATTTCATGGTTTTGTGCACAACCAGGGATATTGTGCAGTAAATTCCTCAATTCTTGGTCGAAATAAGAAGCCAAGCTCTTGTGTGGGAGTCAGTCTAATTATAACTCAGTTAACCAACATTTCAATGATTCATTGATTTATTTACCTCAAGAAAGCTGAAGCCAGCAGTGAGATCTTGCATGACATATAGGCTATGCAATTGTCTTAGCCACATCTTTGTAGTTAGCATATGGTAGCCTTGTTCCTTTGCAGAACTTTAGTTTATCTGACTTTACAATTCTAGAGTTTTTTTTTAATAAATATTGTTTCATGCTACTGTTCTAATTTTTTTTAATTTTTTTTGAATTGCCTGATCTTGTCCAACAAAAAAGGATTTAAAGTCAAGTGTGTGTTCACAGGGTAAAGTGACAGCACATGTACTTTCATCCTTTTCTATATCCTTTTAATCCAACGGCTTGGATAAGAATTTGATCACAGCTTCTGCCATTCTTAGTTGTTTTTTTTCCCACATTGATGTCAAAACCCAGACCTCTACCTCGAAAGCGCTCTAAATAATAATTTGGTATGTCAAGACCTCTGCTTTCGTCACATTAGGCAGTCATGTAGCAAACCCATTCAATGACACATTGACTAATTAACATTTAATAATGTGGCAAATAAAGTCAACAGTGAGGGGCATTTCCATATTCCAATATTCAAATGAAAGAAATACCTCTTTTTGGTCCATTGCTTCTCTCCTCTGATGTTGTCTCACATAATAAAATGATGATTTTGTAACAGTCTCTTAAGAGTCTTAAGCTCTTTCAGATGTGGTGGCTACCAGCCATTTGGGTGGATGCTGACCCAGAGAAAAAATGAGGTACTTGATGGGTCTGTTGAAAACTTAAAATCCCCTGTGCCTGATTCCTAGTGTACGGTGCCAGGACGTTTTGTTCGGTTGCTTTGTGTGTCCCAAATACATGAGTCATGGCAAAGTAGTGTAAAATCATTCTCTCAACGATGTCGCAGAGTTGGAAGGATAACAATATCATGTTCAAGTTAGGGAAGACCTGCATGAGAAGAGAAAGCAACGCCAATCATCTGAAACCTGGAGACCTTACAAAAATCCAAAGAGAAACAACAGCACCTCTGGAAGGTTGAAATACATTGTTTATGTGAATTTCTGTTTTTGTTTTATTCTTAAGAATATCTTTCCAACAGCTAAATAGCAAGGGACAGCAAGTAATCTGTAACAGATTAGTCTTGCTATCCTCTGCTTTTGTGGACAGCAGACACAAAAATATCAGACATTGTCAGTTTCATGACTTTATTGACTTTATTGTGTTTGGAGTCCCGGTGGGTTAGTATCCCACCAAACATAAATAATTTGGGTAGAATATTTGGGTTGGAGTCCTGTTGGGTTAGAATCCCACCAAACGCCTAGGTTGGAGTCCCACGGGTTAGAGTCCCACCAAACTCCAATACAATAATGTTTTTTAATTTTTTTCATGGCTTTCACCTAGTTTTTCATTGTTTATTTATTTTTGTTTAATTGCATTTGTTCCCTTCATCCTTTGTTCAAATGTTTTTAACTGTAAAGCACGTTGAGTTGGACATTGTGTATGAAAGGTGCTATACAAATAAAGTTTATTATTATTAATACATGTTGTGTCCCTCGATGGAGCAGTTTTAGAAAATGATAACCTTACTGACTTTTATTTGTTGCTTTACCACCACTCTGGGAAAGGACTCGTCAGGAGAATGTCCTTTACACTGTAAATTGCATATGGATGGACATATGCTGTAGTTGCTTCACATACAGTATACATGCAGTTGTGTTAGTTTGTGTCTCTATAGTCATTCCACTAATGTGGGATCACCCAATCAGAGGCGAGTTTACACAGCCTGCTTGTTCACAAAATGGGCAAAGGCAATTATCATCCCGATTTCACAACCTCTCTTTGCTCATACAGTACAGCAAATGTTTGGTTATTCCCGTAAGGAGCAAATGAGTGCTATTAAAATCCCATCCAATACGATTATTATTACAATTACACAATATCAGTATTCTAAAACCTCTGCTGTTCTCTAACCTTGCTCTCATAATGTGTGAGCGATCTTGTGTGTTTCATATTAAAATAATGCATTCAACGCTTTGTGATCCAAGTTCTGTTGACTATTCATGATGTAGACACACGTTCCTCCTGGGTACAGCATTTGGACTTGACTCACATCCTTGTGGGCATGTTGATATTGTGTCATCCCCATCCCTCTCCCCCTTTCCTCTTGCAAATAGCATATTCCACATGGTTGGTTGCTCATGCCGTCTTTAACTGTGTCATTGATGGCAGGTACCACTCGTCAGCCCAGGGAGGGGGAGGTTCCCGGAGTGGACTACAATTTCATCAGTGTGGGGGAGTTCCGCGTTCTGGAAGAGAGCGGGCTGTTGCTGGAGAGTGGTACTTATGATGGTAGGTGAACTGTAAATGCAATACACTGAATTTAAAGCAAAACTGACCACTAATATCAAACAGCACCATAAATAGGTTGACCTTATGTTACTGCAACAGCCTTAATTGATTGATTAAAATGTGTGGTAGGTCATTCACTTCTCATGTGTTTGTATGGCAAGTAAAACATATCAATATGAATGCACACATGAACAAATTAGGCAGTAGGCCGTAGGCAGTAGGCCGTAGGCAGCGGCACAGGATTTTGGTAACTGAAAAGTCCTGGTTTTTGATTGTGGTCCATTTAATATTGACCAATCACTGTGTTTTGGTTTAATGCAGGTAAGATGTCCATGTGGAGAGCAAAAGAGGCGGAAAACTGTATATTGGCCGACAAGAAATATTGTAACGGCTAACAATTCAGCATTTTATTCGCTTTTTATAACACGTATATACACTAAGTTTGGGGTCACGGAGACATTTTCATGTTTTCTATGAAAATTCACACATTCTTTCCTCAAATGAGTTGCAAAATGAATAGAAAATATAGTCAAGACATTGACGAGATTAGAAATAATTATTTTTATTTGAAATAATTATTTTGTCCTTCAAACTTTGCTTTCGTCAAAGAATCCTCCATTTGCAGCAATTACAGCCTTGCAGACCTTTAGCATT
>JAODOY010084123.1:0-14598 GCA_025399855.1 Forbesichthys papilliferus
TTTGTGTTACATTAATTTGTATGAAAAGTGCTATATAAATAAAGATTGATTGATTGATTGATTGATTGATTGATTGAATCAGATTCACAATAATTTCCCAATTATTCTCGAAATCTCTCTACCACTTCTTTCATGTCCGTCTCATCTATCCAATAAGAATAAAGTTAGCCATGCTGGACAAAGTTTCCCTTCAATGCCATTGAGAGCATGTTTTGATACCATATTTATGACATATTCCGCAATCGATTTGCGATCTATGTAATACATTTGGGCAAAGCAGCACAACTCCTCAGAACACCGGTTTCATACTTTTCAGCTAATAAATGAATGAGTACTGCAATGCGATTTTAGAGAGATTGGCATGAAAGTGAATTACACTTTGCAATTGGAGGCTTCTAGCATAAAATACAAATAGTTACATTGTGTTGCTTTAATAAACTATATCTCGAAGTCATAGGTGTCTGGATCAGAGACAAGATTGTTATAGTTTATTACAGCTTCACCCTTTAATTTCCTTTGGAAGGAAATAGCACACATGGAAAAGTGTGGAGTCTTTCCGTGACCTGTTGTTTCTACTAATAATGCAAGCATATCAACAAAACATGATCGTGAAATGGTTCTGGTTTAAGAGAATGTGATGCGAGAGGAATTAGCCATAGATTCAGAACGGTGTATTTTTTTGCATTCACATATCATTCTTCTGTTTGAGGACTAGGGCTGCACAGAGACGTTATATTTTGTCTCTGTATCTGTATTACTTCCAACGGGAAGTGGGCATGGCTTATATACGGAATTCGTTTTATATCAGGCAAATGTATTTTTTAATCTAACCCTGTGTTCAGGATTGTGTAACTTTTACTTTAAGTTCAATGAACGTGATTGGCAGTGGACTGAACGCCAGGGTACAAAATAGGGAGGGGTTAAGCATGGGTTGAGCAACATTCACGTGGCTGACAAAACTGCTCTGTTTCAGCTGTACAGATGATGGTAGTCTGCTCTGTCGGTGCTTTAGTGCACTAACCTTGTTCAACTGCTTTGATGGACATGTCCACAATGGTTGTGTCAACATACTCCAATTTTAAATGTCATACATCTCACATAAGAATGAGACAGCATGCATTTAAGATAAAATAAGATGGTATTGAAAGCATAATTTGGTATGCTACCGGTAGGCTTGTGAAGATGGAAAACTACCCCAAATAGCCTTTAATTAATACTCTTAGCTACAATTTTAATAAATGTTATTGAGCAACACTCGCCACACTCGTTAAACACAGCAAACATCTTTGAAAGTAGTTTTCGAGAAAAAAGTCAATTAAACGTAACAAACGTTCAGTCCACTGAATGCACCCTAATATTAAATGGCAATGCAATTTTTTTTTAAATGAAATATATTTCCACATAATCATTTTACTTTTAATCTCTTTTAATAAATAAATAAATTTTGTTACTGGACGCTAAGTCAACATTCCATGAGAGGGTTCATCCAATCAACTGCCAAGTATTTCTTTGAAAGTACAGCCATTCACAAACAGTCTCAATGTAGGCTCCCCAGATGGACATGTAACAACAATTCCTCTGGCATATCAGATTAAAACTCTCTACACCTTTCCCAAAACCAAAGGTCTTATAATACATATGAAATTGGATGATGTTGCTGAGATTAACTGAATTATTTGGTTCCATCGCGTTGGCGCTAGTTCAGTGACTACAGAGCTACACCTCCAATCCCATCCTCTATGCTCACTACTTCACCAGGCATCGGTGCCATCTCCAGAGACTTATCAGTCTCCCCCTCAAGCTTGAAGGGGGAGACTGAGGGGGAGACTCCACGGCCCCTCCAAGGACAGAAAGGAATGTAACGGATGCAGGAGGAGCAGGATAGACGAGACGTGATGCCAAACGGGAGGTCGTACACATCCTCCTCAGTTACCGAGATGTCGAAAGAGTCTCTGGAGTGCGATTTTCTCCAGGATGAAATTCCGCGTTCACGCTCGGTGCCTGATGAACACAGAGCAGGTGGTGTCTTGTTAAACAATCTCCTCTTAATTAATCTCAGACGGGCTAGCACTGAAGAACCTTTCCTGGATTTATTCAGAGAAACAGTAGCGAAAAAAAACCAACATATTATGCAGATAATTGGGGTCCTCAATTTATAAATTAGATGCATATAGTTTAATGCATTTAAAGGCACACAGCTGTACCCAGAACCCCAACATTCCTGTTTTTCCTTTCTGATTATAGCATTATCACAACGGTGCACAATATTGTCATCCACTCAGCTCTGTAAGGAGCATGTGCTCTCTGAATATCACAACAAAACAACAACATAACAACAACAACATATTTGTCTCAAGCAGTGTCACTTTAAAGTTTCATCTTACCAGGAATGGTGTTGTCCAGGAAGAAGCCAAACGACCCTCCAACAAACATGCTGGTTGTAAACAAGACCCGTAACACCTGGTCTAACTCCTCCACCCCTGCAAACAGCATGCATGATTACAGTCATTGGTTTGGGAGCAGATACGGGGGGAAGGGGGATAGAAGGGGGTGTGGTTGGGGGCATGTTTTGTGGATGGCAAACATTTGTTTCAAACTAAACATGAGGCGGAACATGGCTCCATTGTACGGTACCTGTGGCTAAGAGGTCAGGGTTCATCTTAATCCAGTTAGGAATGACGAGCGCGGAGAATATGGAGAAGCCGAAAATGAAGACATTCCTGGAGGAGTTCATGTCTGCAAACTGTGAAATGAGATGAGTCAGCACACCTGATTGAGAGATCAATCATACAAACTGAACGTTTAGAAGCGAGGGGAACACAATGTGGGGGAGTATTGACGTTCCGCTACAGTGATCCGTTTACCTGCAGATTAGAAATTCCAGCCGCGCTGATCACACCAAACATTACCAAGAACATGCCTCCCACCACAGGGGTGGGGATGGTGGTGAAGATGGCTCCTATTTTACCCAGCATGCCCATCAGGATCATGAGAACCCCACTGAGCATGATCACCGTTCGACTGCCCACCTGCGACCACACCGAGGCAGTTCCCACGTTAACGTTGTGAATTTAATTTATTTCATCGTAAACATTGAACACATGTAGTAAACACTTTCAAATTACACCATAGAATATGTATTTAAGATACTGTATGTATACTATATACTGTATATAATGGTGGTGTGTGACATCACCCATTCTGAAGTCAGCAGTTGGGTTTTATGATGGCAGCCATTTTTTTTATTTTTCTTAGATAATATTGGAGGAGAATGTGCAAATGATCACAAGACCTCTAATATTTCATATTATTTTAATTGAGCAACACAATCTGCCTCCTCACACTCACAAGAAGAGAGTGAATCACGCCTTGTGGGCACTAGAAGTATTGCATCCTAATCACTTTTTCATTTGCAGCCACTCGTGACGGTCCAAAGTGTCTGAATGCAATAAAACAAAACAAAAAAACTATTAAATAAGAAATGTAACAACTGTCCGTCACTCAAATCAAAACAAACTCCCTCAGAGGCTCCGCCCCCCACACGTTGAAGCGCATTGCATAGCCGAGCGGCATTGTTGTCGTGAGCGGTGTAATCACTTTGTTTGTGTTCCTATTTACGTAGCCAGGGCTGTGCAGAAGTACCAGATCCTTTTTTATGCACGCCCAGTGAACGGTAAGCTAGTGTGTGATGTGGGGAGATAATTGATGAACAAAATGTGGATTAGTTTACAACTATCTTACAAGAGGTTAAAGTCCCTCTAAATAATTGGGTGGAAGGGCCTGAGTGGTTAAAGTCCCTCTAAATAACTGGGTGGAAGGGCCTGAGTGGTTAAAATCCCTCTAAATAGTTGGGTGGAAGGCCCTGAGTGGTTAAAGTCCCTATAAATAATTGGGTGGAAGGGCCTGAGTGGTAAAGTCCTTCTAAATAGTTGGGTGGAAGGCCCGGAGTACAATAATAATACATAATACAGTAATTTTACCTAGTTTTCCATTGCTTTTTTATTTATTTTTGTTTAATTTCATTTGTTCCCTTTATCCTTTGTTTTGCAAATGTTTTTAACTGTAAAGCGCGTTGAGTTGCACTCTGTGTATGAAAGTTGCTATACAAATAAAGTGTATTTTTACACCTTTAAAGGGATCACATCTGTGACCACTGTAAGCATCTCACCTTGGTAATGCCGAGGGCGCCCACATTCTCACTGAAGGAGGTGGTGCCATTGCCCGTGCCCCACGCCCCTGCCAGCAGGCAGCCAATGCCCTCGATAGTGATCCCTCTGTTGATGGCATGCTTAGGGGGAGGAGGGGACCCCGACAACCTGGCACAGGCATGGTAGTCTCCCACAGACTCGATCATGCTGGATAAGATGCCCGCCATGATGCCAAACACCCCTGCCAGGCTTACAGTTGGTACGCCCCACTGACCTGTATGCAACCAGCATATCATATACAGTAGTGTGTGTATGTATGTATGAATGTGTGTGTGTATATGTGTGTGTGTGTGTGTGTGTGTGTGTGCTCGTGCATGTATGAATGTGTGCATGCGTGCATGCGTATGTGTGTGTGTATGAATGTGTGTGTGCGTATATATATACAGTATGTGTGTGTGTGAGTGCTTGCGTATGTGTGCGTGCATGTCTGCGTGTGTGTGTGTGTGCATCCGTATGTGTGCGTGCATGTATGTATGTGTGTGTGTGTGTGTGTAAAGGGTACATTTTGAATCTTGTTTAATATATTAGATGTTTAAAACATTATATTGTTATAGGCCAATTGTATAATCAACTGGTTACCACGCAATTCTGCCATTTCATGCTAATGTTTGACAGCGTATGAGGAAATGCCATCCTACTTCACAATCAGCTTTTATTGTTTTTAGGTGTGGTGAGACATTTTTGAAAAAGACATTGTATTCAAAACAAATACACCTCTCTCTTCAATGCCATAGGGTGCTTCCTTTAAAGCTGGTAGAGCACACATTGGAAACACATTGGAAAGGCTAGGATATTGTTGTTGTGTGCGGTCTGCACCACTTTGTGTTCGAAGCCAGGACTTTGTAGTAGTAGTAGATTATTTCTTAAGCATGCACACATAATGGCAGGCTAGCGGACAGCCAGGATATATTTGGTGAATTTGTAGAACAAAAAGTGTACTTGCTTTGCAATCACTTATCATACCTTTAACTGAGAAGAACACATACACACACACATACAGTACATCCTTACCAGGATAAGGAAGGTTGAGCCACGCAGCCTCGCCCACAACGTCTCCCTTCAGGTCCGTGCGGGCCAAATGGCCGTACTGGTTTGGATCAGGGGGCAGGACGTCATAGATGGTCAGCAGGTAACAAACCAGCCAGGAGATGGTGATGGCCAGAAGAACCTGGTAAACATATAACATGAATTAGTTAATTTAACATTAACATTCATTTAGTAATATTAACCAAGCAAAAATATATGCTTAATGTGCTTTCTTTATCATATAGCCTACTAAAGGCACTATGAGGAGTTATATGGAAGCAATTGCATTTCCAGCAATGATTATATTTCCCATGAGCCCCAGAGAGCTATGTCGTAAATTAAGACATAAATCAGATTTGTCAGGTAATCCAATCCAGTGGTAAACATTTGGAGTCACTCTAATAACATGGTCAGCTTTATCATCAGGTGTCATGCTCAGGGACACCTCAACACTCGTGAGGAGTTAGCAAGTTAGCAAGTTAGCAGTTAACAAGCACGGTTCTCAATCACCTGTCGCCCTGCCTCAGTAGTATCATATGCTTTGAAAGTCACCACACAGAAAGTAACACATTTTAATGTATTAAACGGATGTATATATTATCTTAACCTACAGGGATTATCTGGAAGAGGTAAACCTTCGACAGGTGCAGTTTCTTGACCTTGTTGAAGGAAGGAATCGGGACTGGTATTTGACACAGGTACTGAGAGAAGAGAACGATCAACCCTGCGGTCCTGTGATCAAGTCAAGAACTGTTCAGTACATCTGACGAGGAAAATTACTATTAGCCCCCCCCACTGAGCACAAGACACCTTAAAGTCATGCTAACCAAACAAAGCCACGACTTAAATAACAATGTATATAATAGTACATTTACACACCAACCCTTCTTTAATATTGTCACGAATTTGAGAGTTTAACAAAAGATGTGGTCACACAGCTTGATGTTACCCACAGAGCAGAAATGCCCCAGTGGTTTCCAGCCTTGAGTCCAGCAGTCTCGTAGAGGGACAAGCCGATGAGTGAGATGGTCGGGGCGATGGTGAGGGGGCCAATGAAACGCATTAAAAAGCCAATGAGGCCAGTGGCGCCCACAAAGATCTGGAAGACTGACCCCACCATGATGGAGCCCTGCAGCTGTGGGCACATACAGGAACAACAAGCAGTCAGGTGTATTTATTGTATACTGTAATAAAGTCTGAAATGTATGTGTGTGTGTGTGTGTCGTAGGGATGGGTATGATACAAATACTGACGATAATCGTATCGTGGTGAATGTCCATTATCGTGATAAACATGAATATCCTCACAGTTAAGTATGAAGATTTTCTGACAAGTGACTTGAAAAAAAGCAGTCTACAGTTATATACAGTTAATAATTGATGTATTAGCTTGCATCTTTTTAGATTACTTACAACATGGGTTCCAAAGCCCAGATATAGTAGTGTGTTTTAGCTTCCTTGCTACTGCACCCACCCGGGGTATATGTTACATGTTACATATGACCAATTACATATTACTATTGGCCGATCCCAAGCCCTGCCAAATTTCGCCCTGTCCTCCAATAACAGTTGAGCAAGTTTGGATCCTGAGAGAACTTCAACTGTCTGTTTTCCTGTTTTGGTATCAGTCAATTATCTTTCAGTCACAATAACGTTTAGTAATTACATCGGGAAGTTTCAGATATACGGTATACTAAAAGTTATTGGAACATGTTACACCGCTTTCATGAATTATTTGCGGTCATCAATCTGCTTACAGCTTAAAGCTTGTGTTCCTTTGAGACTGCAGTGTGATTAAGGGCTATATAATACAAATAATAATAATTTGACTTTACTTGACGTGTCACGGAGCATAGGGTGTGTTTGTGTTTGCGTTGACTTGCCGTTCTCATGCGCGCCTGCCACACCTCTATGAAGACCGGGGAGGAGGCGTTGACCAGGCTGGCGTTCTGCGTCCAGGCCGGGCACGCCCACTCCGGCGTGGTCAGAATGGCCAGCGAAGGAGTCAGCAGAGCAAAGGTGCCACCCTGAAGTATGGGAAGCCTATGACAGCAAGGAAAGAAATCGCTCTCTGATGGGTGTCAAGCTACGGTGTCAAGTATAGCCTTGTGTTGATGGCATCCTGATATTGCCAGCTACCTTTTGACGTGGCCACGAATATCACTCTGGACTAGGCATGGGATGGGACGATATGAAAGATTCATGTCACGATTATCCTGGCCAAAATAACCGCGGTAGATGGTATTATACCGATAATCATCAACATGTGTGAAAATCTCTTAAAATGGCACTGAAACATATTGTAATAACTCTTACGAGTTGTTAAGAAACATGTCTTTGTTGTTCCATATAATACTAATACTGTATCTGTTTTGTGTTTTGCTCCTAGTTTTGAAACACATCAAATGTAAAGTTCTTATGTGGGGTTTTAAGCCATGGTTAAACTGCAACGTTCTTGAACAATGATCTTTTATACAGACACACATCATATGTGTAGACCTACTTTCATATAGAAACACATCATATGTGTAGGCCTACTTTTATATAGACACATATGTGTAGACCTACTTTTATATAGACACACATATGTGTAGACCTACTTTCATACAGACACACATCATATGTGTAGGCTTACTTTTATATAGACACACATCATATGTGTAGACCTACTTTTATATAGACACACATATGTGTAGGCCTACCTTCATACAGACACACATCATATGTGTAGACCTACCTTCATACAGACACACATCATATGTGTAGGCCTACTTTTATACAGACACACATCATATGTGTAGACCTACTTTTATACAGACACACATCATATGTGTAGACCTACTTTCATACAGACACACATCATATGTGTAGGCCTACCTTCATACAGACACACATCATATGTGTAGATCTACTTTTATATAGACACACATCATATGTGTAGGCCTACTTTTAAATAGACAAGCATCATATGTGTAGACCTACTTTTATACAGACACACATCATATGTGTAGACCTACCTTCATAAAGACACACATCATATGTGTAGACCTACTTTTAAATAGACACACATCATATGTGTAGGCCTACTTTTATATAGACACACATCATATGTGTAGGCCTACCTTCATACAGACACACATCATATGTGTAGGCCTACCTTCATACAGACACACATCATATGTGTAGACCTACTTTTATACAGACACACATCATATGTGTAGACCTACTTTTATACAGACACACATCATATGTGTAGACCTACTTTTAAATAGACACACATCATATGTGTAGGCCTACTTTTATATAGACACATATGTGTAGACCTACTTTTAAATAGACACACATCATATGTGTAGACCTACTTTTAAATAGACACACATCATATGTGTAGGCCTACTTTTAAATAGACACACATCATATGTGTAGACCTACCTTCATATAGACACACATCATATGTGTAGGCTTACTTTTATATAGACACACATCATATGTGTAGACCTACTTTTATATAGACACACATCATATGTGTAGGCCTACTTTTATACAGACACACATCATATGTGTAGGCCTACTTTTAAATAGACACACATCATATGTGTAGGCCTACTTTTAAATAGACACACATCATATGTGTAGACCTACTTTTATATAGACACACATCATATGTGTAGACCTACTTTTAAATAGACACACATCATATGTGTAGGCCTACTTTTAAATAGACACACATCATATGTGTAGACCTACCTTCATATAGACACACATCATATGTGTAGGCTTACTTTTATATAGACACACATCATATGTGTAGGCTTACTTTTATATAGACACACATCATATGTGTAGACCTACTTTTATATAGACACACATCATATGTGTAGGCCTACTTTTATACAGACACGCATCATATGTGTAGGCCTACTTTTATATAGACACACATCATATGTGTAGGCCTACTTCGTGTCACAATTCAAACGGGATCTAAAAATAATATATTCTCTCTGCTGACTACAATACATTTTTTTCCTCAACGTTGCCAGTAAGGAGAGCAGCTTGCATTATGTTCCAGAACAGTGAAATTAAAAAACAAACACATTCATATCGGCTTAGCACAGCGTGTGCTATTTTAACGTGAGGATTTATGTCACAGTTGTATACTATAGATACCAGGTCTGTTATCTGTATTCTGTTATCTACAGGGATGAGAAATTACGACGTACCTCTTGGCCAATCTCTCTTTTTTAGTGTTTCTACATCTTCCTTACAGTAAAAAAATCTCTTATGACTCTTAAAAGTCATAAGAGATTACACTAACTGACTTTGCCGCCAAGCCATGGACAGGCCGTTATATGATCATATAGAGCGATCAGCCATGTGCTGTGACTATTCTGAGATATTATAAGTATTATAAGAGTATAAGTAATATAGTTATATATTATATTATAGTTTATATTAGTAAAAGTCTCTTATGACTTTCGTTTCATTTCATCATGTCATCACCTCTTACCTGACACCAAGTGTGACCTGCAGTAATGTGCAGATGCCCGACACAAAGAAAATTGTGCTGATGAGATGACCCTGGGTCAGGCCATCGTGCTCCAGACACAGCTTCTCTGATAGGATGAGGGGTATGGTGATGATCCCACCAAACGCTGTCAGATAGTGCTGAGAAGCAGACAGTCATGCCAGACGAGAGGTTGGGGAAAACAGGCCGTTCAGACTGAATACATCGGGCTGTTGTGGTGAATACATAACCACAGTCAGTGGTACTTTCAAGAGTAACCCCAAATCAGTGCTGTTGTTGATATTGATAGAAGTTCCCCTTTTTAGCAACTAGATTTTATTGGTTGAACATGGCGCAAGGTCCTCCCTTGCTTGTTCCTGACCAGCGAGGTCAGAAACCACTTGTGCATAATCAAATTCAAATTATGTTAACAGGGGTCCCCCTCTCACCCTCCCTTCACTCAGCTCCTTGACTAGTTTTAGCATTGTTTAAAGTTGTGCAATGGGTGGAGTCAGGACCTTAAATTATCTAAAGCAAATTCTGTGATTTGTTTGGAAACCCGATTGGGTCTCACCTAGCTCAAACACAGTTTCGAAATACTTCAACGTCATCTCACAAACCCACCCTGTTAATGCGAACTTAGCCGCTAGGTGGATTTTAATATGTGAATTAGCTTAATTTGAACGGCATTGAACGCCATTTAAACGGCAACGGTGTGAATGAGCAGTTCCCATTGTGAGTGTGTCTACCTGAATGGCCAGGACGACACAGAGGTACCAAGGTGGGATGTCGGTCACACAGTAGGCCAGTTCACGTCTGTCGTTTTCTGCGGAGGCGGTGCTCTCCCATTTCGCCGACTCCTTCCCTATGCTGGATCGATCGGCGACATGTTCATCCGCCTTCTGAACACAGTGCACATGAATGGACGGGCAAGATGGAGACAGGCGGAGAGTCACTGTTGTTGTTACATTTTATATACTGTATATTCAAAAAGAAATCTAAATGAATAAAATAATAATAATTTAAAAAAGATAATAATAATAATATTAATAATAATACTAATAATAATATGGACACTATGCAATATACATTCTGGATGGAGTACATAAACGGTTTATTAAAATTTACGGTATATATACATTTTTGTCATTTAGTCAGCGTTGGGGCTGTTACTAAGGAGACCCAAAATGTAATCCAATTATTGAGAACTTCTGTTTCCCGATTAGACGATTAGGTTACAGGTGTGCTGGAGAAAGATTGAAGGAGCTCCGCCCACACATCGGTGATACATTGCCAAGGCTGGTATAGTGTTGTGTGGTGCGGTCTGCACCAATGTGTTTGTGTTCACATGTACAGAGCCACCAGATTATCTTTTCAGCTCACAGAACGGACAGCCAGCGAACTGTGAGGAGATATTTGTTGAATTTGAACTGAAGTGTATAATCGCTTTCTCCACCTTTAATAGTTGTATATGATATGTTGTGTAAAGTATATACTGTAACGCAGGGGTTCTCAAACCTTTCAGGACACGACCCCCCCAAAATAACAGTGCCAGAGACTCACAACGCCCGCTATGCCCAGAGGTGGTAGAAGAATAGCAGCCATATTATTATTTGATAGTATTTTAATATAGGCTAGTAGCAGAATACATCAAAGTGATGTATAAACTGTACTACTATTAACGATTATGGCTAAACCTATCCATTTTAAGCATTTTAAAATGTTATTTAATTCCTGAAAATCATCTTGTGCCCTTCTCCCCGGTGTCTCGTGACCCCCCGTTTGAGAACCACTGTGTTATATAAGTAATTCATTTACACATAGCAGACATGCTTTGTACATTGTACAAGCATTCCATTATGCATGGCATCGGCAATCTCAAGACGTAGATAATAATGATACTTCCTCAAGTTCCACTTAGATATGTTGGCATGTTGAAATGTTATTGCTGTATTTGTTTAATTCGCAATGGACTACTGGAAGGTTATGAGGTAGAAAACTTGCATTACTTAAAATACCTTTAAGTAATATGTGGCTGCGAATTTAAACCAAACCGTTTTCAACCCAACAAAGGTGCTGCAAATGTCATGAAAAGTTCTTGCTAATTTATAGGTCATGGCTTTCATTCAATGTCATACAGTCCTTCCAAGTCATTTGGAAAAGCATGGGATAACTTTAAACACAAATAATTCACACAGTTTACTCTGAATCTAAGTATAAGGCTACATGATACAATGGAAGAATATCGCTTTACTTTGAGCAAAACGATTTAGAAATACTTACATCAAAGGCAAAGTTGTCAAAGGCACTGGTGTCCTTCCCACCAGCCATTGGAGCTCTTGAGTGAATGTAGAAATACGGGAGTAAACACACAATAGGGACATTGTGTTAGTGATTATCCCCACTGTGTGTAGATCCCACTCTCTGCAGGTACAAAATGTACGTTGTAGTGCTTACCCTGTACTCACGCTGTTCTAGTAGTGAAGTTATGTATTTACCACACAAAGCCCACCCCATTTATATTTTCTATCTCTTTCATTCTTTAAATGTTTATTCTTTGATTAATAAGTATATTTTGCTTTTTTCTTTCATTTTACAAGACAAAAATAGAAAGAAAAAATATACTGCCTTTATACAAATATATGTTTATATAAACATTCTGTAGCTTCCTTATCTCAACATATCATAATTCCACAAACTCATTTTATAGAATTACATAATACATTTTCATCTTTGAAGAAGACACATTAGGAGGGTATTCCTGAGAAACAATCGAGGTTGGAAAAACAACAGCTCCAATCCGGTTCATCACATATCGCTTCAAATACAAATAGGTTTAGCTTTTCTATTCTATTGGACTTTCCTTGCATTTACGTGAGAGGCAGATCTGTTGATTGTCTTCTATACCTGAGAACGGCTGTGGAGTATGTCTGCGATTTTGACATATCTGTGCCAGAAAGTGGAACCGACCGCTACACTTGGTAAATTATAACTTTGATGCTTATCTTAACATTTGTTGTTGTTGATTACTGTATACAGTATATGGATTCCTGGCATCAACAGTATCAAGCCACGCCTTCAGGAAAGGCTATAAACATCAACATTCTTGAAATGTCACAATACTCCTTGGATTACTGGTGGTTATAAAACTCAAGTAAAGGATCGTGGTGTTGGAGGTTCCCCCCGGTGCTTACAGATCTAGGTAAAATTAATTTTGTGTATCCTGCCCCCCTCATTCACAGAATGAGTTCCAAAGAAAGCCTTAACCTTGATGTCTTAGTTTCTATTGGAGATATTTTAAATGAGCATATTTTTGTTGAATGCAATTGGTTTGTGCAACTGTGTTTTTATGTCAATGTGATTTTTGTGCACAGGGCTCATCTGAAAAAGACACCATGGTCTCTGACACTATATATAAAGTAAGAGAGAAATAGAAGTAACTGTTAAATACTAGGCATGCCAGCTCTCCATTTTAATAAAGCTGCTATGTTTTGGAAAGGCAGGGGATTAACAGAGCAGGGCTCTCCAGGGGCGGGTTATATGAAATACATTAATAAAGTTCTGAATGACAAAAAATTGTAGTTAAAGGTGCTGTCAGCGATTGTATGCTAATACACTTTTTGTCAAATTCAGCGAATATCTCCTCATGGGCCACTGGCAGCCTGTTCTGTGTGTGCGTGTTGAAAAAAGAATCTGGTGTTTCTACACAGCCTGTAATTGGGAGGACAAAAAAAAAATCACCTACTACATCTTTAAATGCACCCCCTGTCTGAAATATTTTTAAGTTTACTGTTTTGTATATTTATATGGAACAGTTAGACATCAATTTATCATTTGGGTTCATTCATTTAACCGTTAATAAAATGAAAAGGCTGTCACTAAATAAAAAGTAATATCTTACCAAGTACTAATATCTTACTAAGTAATAGCTTACTAAGTAATATCTTACCAAGTACTAATATCTTACTAAGTAATATCTTACTAAGTACTAATATCTTACTAAGTAATATTTTACCAAGTATTAATATCTTACTAAGTAATATCTTACTAAGTCATATCTTACCAAGTACTAATATCTTACTAAGTAATATCTTACTAAGTAATATCTTACCAAGTACTAATATCTTACTAAGTAATATCTTACTAAGTAATATCTTTGTAACATATAACAAAAGAGAAGTCAAAAAGGCAAAAGATGTCAGGTTTTTGCATCTGAATTCTTAACTTAACTAACACTTTTGAATTAAGCTCAGGATTGGTCTCACAAGGCTACTAAAAACAAAAAAATATTGTTTCCTTCCTGTGAAGATGCCCTCATAAGATGGGCTGTGGTCGACTGTGAGGACCGGAAGGATGCCTTCCGTCCTTCTGACCAGTGGAGATGGAATGAGGACCAGGGTGGGGCAAGCAGCAACTATAACACATTAGTCTCTGGATCCATCTGCGTGAAGAAAGTCACACTAATGGACGAACGGCCGTGCCTTGTCCACACCGCACAGGGGTGCGGCCTCCAGGCAATCGCATGCCAACTGCAATCCATTTCAAAGAGACGTCAAAGAGAGAGAGGGTAGATAGAGGTGGAGCGAGGGGGGGGGAGAGATAGAGAGAGGGAGGGGGGTAGAAAGAGAGAGAGAGATAGAGAGGGTTTCATTTTGTTCTGAAATTACCATTGATTTTCACACCAGCGTTTAGTGTCTTGACAGCCAGGGAATGTCGGTTGAAACGAAAAGCAGTTTAGTTGAACAGATTCATTCTGAATGCATTTACATCAACGTATGCCTCGATGCTATAGCTGCAGTTTAGCCTGGGTATTGATATACGCTGCTATAGCTGCAGTTTAGCATGGGTATTGATATACCCT
>JAODOY010084124.1:0-10000 GCA_025399855.1 Forbesichthys papilliferus
CCAGAACCAGTGTAGAAATGATGAAGTGATGATGCACTGTGAGACAAGAAAACTATGTATCTCAGAGAGAGAGATAGAGAGAGAGAGAGATGGAGAGATAGAGAGAGAGAGAGAGAACTAGATTAAAGAGAACAAGATAAAACAGTGACAGACGGATCGATATATGGAGGGAGGGAGAGGGAGAGAGAGAGAGAGGGAGAGAGAGGTGCGTTCAGCAGATAGAAAAGATGAGAAGTGGCAGACAGACACAAATAGATGTGGTGGAAAATAAATTGAATGAACGATAGAGAGAATGAGAGAGAGAGAGAGGGAGGGAGAGGGGGAGAGAGAGAGAGAGGGAGAGGGGGAGAGAGAGAGAGAGAGGGAGAGAGGGAGAGAGAGATAGAGAGGGAGAGAGGGGGAGAGAGAGAGAGAGAGAGAGAGAGAGAGAGAGAGAGAGGGAGAGGGAGAGAGAGAGGCAGATCTCCACTGTGCAACAGTAATGAATCTAACTACCTGAAGCATCCCAACAGCTTTAATGTCACCAAGAGACAAGCCAACGCACACATGTGCACACACACACACACGAACACACATACTTATCACCGTGTTTGTGTGTGCGTGTGTGTGTGTGCAAGTGTTTGTGTGCACGCGCATGCACATGTGTGTGTGTGTGCACACATAACATGTGCAGGTAGGCTGGTGCCATGTTGCCAGATCATGTGTGTGTGTGTGTGTGTGCGTGCGTGTGTGTGTGCGTGCGTGCGTACCATGCGCAGGTAGTTCATGAGGCTGGTGCCATGTTGCCAGATCATGTGTGTGTGTGTGTGTGCGTGTGTGTGTGTGTGTGTGTGTGCGTACCATGCGCAGGTAGTTCATGAGGCTGGTGCCATGTTGCCAGATAAGCGGGGAGCTGCAGCTCAGTGGCTTCACGCCGATCTCCTGGCTGCGGTTGAGCTCGCGCACGGCGCTCATTACCACGTGCACGGCGTCGAACATCAGCGCCGATGACAGCTGTGGAGGGGGAGGGGCAGAAGACCAGCGCTCTTTAGGACGCGGAGGCAGCATGTTCTCTCTAGGACATGTTCTATCTAGAATGTTCTATAATCTTCTGTTGTAGAAGGCTGTTACATGTATTGTTGTAGAAGGCTGTAATAGCATCTATTGTTGTAGAAGGCTGTAATAGCATCTATTGTTGTAGAAGGCTGTTATAGCATCTATTGTTGTAGAAGGCTGTTATAGCATCTATTGTTATAAGGCTAATATAGCATCTATTGTTGTAGAAGGCTGTTATAGCATCTATTGTTGTAAGGCTAATATAGCATCTAATGTTGTAGAAGACTGTTATAGCATCTATTGTTGTAGAAGGCTGTTATAGCATCTATTGTTGTAAGGCTGTTATATCATCTATTGTTGTAAGGCTAATATAGCATCTATTGTTGTAAGGCTGTTATAGCATCTATTGTTGTAAGGCTAATATAGCATCTATTGTTGTAGAAGGCTGTTATAGCATCTATTGTTGTAAGGCTAATATAGCATCTATTGTTGTAAGGCTGTTATAACATCTATTGTTGTAGAAGGCTGTTATAGCATCTATTGTTGTAAGGCTAATATAGCATCTATTGTTGTAGAAGGCTTTTATAGCATCTATTGTTGTAAGGCTGTTATAGCATCTATTGTTGTAGAAGGCTGTTATAGCATCTATTGTTGTAAGGCTGTTATAGCATCTATTGTTGTAGAAGGCTTTTCTAGCTTGAAGACATGGTGGGACAAAATACTTTTTAGAACGTTGTAAGAAAACCTTGTGTACTTCTTTTGGAGAACATTCTACCGCACCTTGGTTATGGTGAGGACTGGGCATTTTCTTGTAGGCTACTACAAGAAAATGCTACAACACCATCCATACAGAAAGCCTTCTGATGTGTATTCTCTGTATGAGTGTGCATATTAGTTCCAGGGTCTTTTTGTTTGTTTTGTTTGTTTATTATTATTATGCAATATCTCCATTATTATAGAGCTATTTATTTTTTAAATGCCGCTTTTTGGCACGTAACCTGTAGTTTACACAGTCACATTCATAGCAGAAAGTCAATCGCAGCAAAACAACAGTTTTGTGCGCTGTCAAGAAGCGGAGCTTGCAGCAAAATACCTTGCTCAAGGGCTCCTCAATACAGGCCTGTGTTCCTCATTCACCGATGGTCAGGTGGACACTACAAATAATACTCCTCAGTACCGCACTCAAAGATTAAGTCAGCAATCACAAGCTAATTGTAAGCTAATATAGGTATACAAATATCTCTTTTTATTTCGCTAGCTTACCGTTCTCTGTGCGTGCTGAAAAACAAACTGACACTTCTACACAGCCCTGGCTCTGTATATAGGAACATAAACAAAGTGGCGAACACCGCTCGTATCAACAAAGCCGTAGCACAAAGTTTTTCTTCACACCGCATTTCGACGTGTGAGGCGCCGCCGCGGAGGACCGTGGGGCGATTCTGTTTTGATTTGAGCTCGAAGATGGACTGACTCTGCCTTTAAAACTCCCCTTAAATTAGTCTAGGTATAATAAATAAGACTAAAAGGGTTATGCGTACGTGTGTGCGTACGTGTGTGTGTGTGTGTACGCATGCCTGCGTGTGCCAGCGGTGATCAATCACAGTCACAGAGCTAACTGACAACTGACACGGAAAAATACGTGCAAAAACGGAAGAGCTCAGCAATCTGCAGACGCAAGATAAAACTCAGGCCGTCTGTGCATGGGTGTGTGGTTATCCGTGTGTGTATGTGATGTTGGCGTGTGTTTATGATGTCACAAGTGATAATACAGCCTGAATCAGTACGGCCGTCAAATGCAGGGCGCACACGTCCACGGCAGCTAATGTGAACAAAGTCACGTACATGTGCTGGTGTCCATATCAAGGAGAACAGATATCTGACAGCTCCCACCGGAATGCTAAACAGTAAATGGACTGCTTTTATATAGTGCTTGTATCCAAAGGGCTTCACGGTATTTTGCCTCACATTGACCCATTCACACACACATTCATACAACAATGGTAATTGCTGCCACGCAAGGAGCAGCCAAGGGCATTTGGCCGGGGTTTGAACCCACAACTTTACAGCTGGGAGGCCAACACCCAGACTATTAGACCATCCTGTCCCCATGATTATTTAATCACCCTGTCCCCATGATTAGTCCTAGACCGGTTAAGCCTCAATACCGTTTAGGAACCTCCGGTGCTGGAGAATGAATACAACGCAAAAGTACCAAACCCCGCAGCTCATCGGCTAGCTGCAAAAGGGAGTCAATCCCCATAGATTCAAATGTTAAAATGTTTATGTCTCTGTTGCGTGTCTCTCCGTTCATGACAACTGTTCGGGGAATGAATTGTTAAAGATATATTAGCCATACATGTATCCCATTATAATGATTAGGGCGACAGCCAGAACCAGCCTGTTCAAATATGTTCTTGGGTTATTGGGTGACGTCACCCATAGCTCAATACTGTTTATCCTATCATCTGAAACACGGGCTGATTGATTGATTGATTGGTTGATTGGTTGATTAATTGATTAATTGACTGAATGAGTCGTTATTGTCATGGCAGTAGAGTATTTTTGTAATTTAAGAATATATAAAATAGGGTTCATTTTTGTTATTAAACCCTAAAGCACAGCATAGCTGTATTAGTTAAATACTACTTTTCTAATAATTATATTTTATGTCACGCTTTTAAGTAATTTACCATTAGCATAATTAGCAATAACACAATTATTCATATAAAGAAGTACTATTTTAAAAATCTGTTCATATATCATTTTGCATAGAACCTTCAGTTTCTGGGTTAATACTGTAAACAAATTACCATAACCATACCATACTCTTCAAAATGCTTATTAAAATAATAACAACAACCACATCTACAGGCCAATTTGTTAAACGCTCTGACAGATAAAGTGCCCGGATGCATTTAGTGTACAGTAATTATGGGTACTTCAGTAAATCAGACCAGCTCTGCTGTCATAATGATAATCCACGTAAATATGCTGCTCAGTTATAATAGCTGTGTTGATTCAAGTCCCAATGTCACAAACAACATCAAACAGATTGATTTCCCCGTAATGGATCATTTCATTACAGAGACAGGTACATAAATAGATAGAAGGGATAGAGAGGCAAGTCAGATACAGCCGGAGATGAACAGAGAATATATTAGATAGACAGAGAGAGAGAGAGAGAGAGAGAGAGAGACACACAACCTGCTACATTATGTTATTGTAAATAATGTTTATTGTATTATTATGAAAGTAAGTGTAAGTACCCTCTGCTTAAGTAGGAAAACCTGAAATCATAAAGTTACAGCCAGTCCCAAGTCACAGTCAGATGGGGTCTGACTTAAATCAGGTCCAGCTCTATCTGTAAATCTCATATAGGAAACAAGCTCAATAAATAATTGGACTCTAAATAATGAAATACGCTTACAGGATACAGCAGCTATATATGCTTCAAGTGCACATAAATTAAATGTAATCCCTCTCTGTAAGCACCTCGAGCTTCAATTATTATATGAAAAGTTTAAAAAAAAGTATATTATGAGTATGTTATTGCTGTTGTTATTATAATTATTATTATTATTATAATTATTATTATCGACTACGCTTTTGGATTAGCTCACGCCTAAACATTATGTGAAATGCCATTTAAAGCAATTTACTGCATTGTCGCGCCAAATCTTTCCATTTTGTGACAGTTTATGTTGCTCAGCGGGATCAGATGAAAGTAGGACTTCATTTCAAGTTTATGAAAACTTATTAAGAGAACAGACAAGCGTTTGATGCATTTTTCTACCGCAAACTTCCCTATAAAATTGAATGTAGTCCTAGAAGCAATCAAAACCACCTGTAATCTGGTTCCGCTATATTAGCTGGTAACTGTAATAGGTTACAATACCAGATTTTTTTGTAATCAGGTTCCCAACCCTGATCCTAAGAGGATAGTTACTGACACAACCCGTACTACATGCTGAGTATCACAATAGAATACAATAGAAGAATTAATTTACCCCAGTGTCAATAAAAGTCTTACACAGCGGCAGATAGGGAATGTTTTCTGTAGTATATGAGTGCTTTGCTTTGATTACATGACAATGATCTTATTTCATGTATGTTTTTTTTAATGATTTATTACACTAACACCATATTATGTATATGTGGGTTATTTGTCTCTTTTTATCAGCTAAAGCATGGGTGAAAGCCCCAGCCATGTTTTTTCAAGAATTTTGAAACTTGAATCTTGAGACAACAAAATGGCCGCCGCTGCCCTACACTGTCGTTGTGGTTTTCAGACTCTGGACCTGAGACGGGCTCTCACCGAGGGTCCGGGGTAGATGCTGAGGTGGCAGCCCTCCCTCCATGAGAGGTTGAGGCTACGAAGGAACTCCAGGTAGAAGGGGTGGGTGCTGTTGAGCATGGAGAAGCCCACGACGTTGGACTGCTCACCCACCACGTCGTCCAGGTGCAGCAGAGGAAAGTCCTGGAGAGAAGCAAGCGTTTATTTATTACAGTTTATTTACATATTATATTCCTTGTGTGGTTTATTTCTGTATTTTCTTCTGGGAAGCACGGTTGTGCATATTCCCTTTCTGTACAGCACTTTGAGCTGCAATTCATGTATAAAAAGTGCTAAATAAAGTTGATAATAATAATAATAATAATAATAATAATAAATAAAATAAAATAAAATAATATTATTATTATCATGACTATTTATTATTACGCTATATACAGCTGCGGAAACCAATAATAAATGTTTTTAAATGACATGGAAGATAGATAATTAGATAGATAGATAGACAGACAGACAGACAGACAGACAGACACAACCGGGCGGTTGTCAAGGTTTCCTACATACTGTGCTTATTTTAGGGACGTACTCTAGCACCAATAATGTCTGTGGACCCATGTTCAACAATGGTGGCAATATGTTGACCATCTGAAAGTAGAGATGGCGAATCCCGCTTCACAACAAGCTACTCCTACAACTGACTCGCTATCGGAGCTGAATTGGCTGTTAACCATCCCGTAATTACGGCTGTCAATTTGACTGCTTACAACGCGCCCGTCAATATCTTCATGATTCTCTATCAAACTTAGTTAGGAGGAGCACATTTGCTCACTGTTTGTTAGTTGTATAAATGTGCAGGTTTTAAATTGCTACTATTGTCCTCAAATGACTGACATGGGAAGTCAATGAAGGACAGCCTGATTAAATTACCAGCACTATAAAAGCACAAGACTCCATCTGGAGCAACTTAGAAATGAATGAACCTGGCCACTAAATGGCCGTCACGGTGAACAACAGATAATCAGGACAGCGAGAGAGGATTTTAGCGGACAACAGCGATGCATAATCTGAATAAGGCACGACCAAAATATGGCCAATGTTTTACCAAAAATATATTGTCTGCCAAAAATAATTTGCCTTCTGCATATACAGCTGCTTTGACAGTATACAAACAGTCATAATGTGCAAACAAATATAACGTTATGTCCGCAGTAATAGCAAAGTTATGCTATGTCATTGTAAACTAAGGATCATTGTTTATGATATTTCTATATTTCGTATATGTCTAATATCCTTTATATTTGGAAACTAGTCTGTAATTAACATGATTTACAAATAAGTTAGACATAAAAGGAGACATGATCTCTATTGCAATTATCCTTAATTAATGACTGCATTATTTCATCTGCTCTGTGCCCTAGATTATTATTAATCCATTCTGTTTTACCCGTTAAGTATCTCTCAAGCGGGAATACAGCCCATGGAGATCCTTTGCATATGGCAATGCGTTTTTTGGAGGGCAACCACACTTTGGCACGACACTGCCCGCATTCAAACAACCAGTTATGCAGGAACGACTTGATTACATCACGCACGGGGAGGCCACAAAATCAAGTGCGTGCCCGTCTGCCCGGAGCACTGGCAGGTTCTGCCTGTGGGCCAGCTGCTCGCTTTTACAGGCAAGCGAGCTGCTGCAGAGTGACAAAAGTTAATCCCCCAGACAATATTTACTTAATCATTCTGCAGCTTGCAGGGAAATTGGTGTTGCTGGTGTTGTTGTTGATGCTGTTGTTGTTGATGAGCTGTCCTTCTGCCAAACCAGCACGGGCCTCGGCCAAGACCATGCCAGCCATGATGAAGTGGGACGAGCCAGAGGAGATCAGACCAGTCCCGTTTGTTCCCACGGAGACACCGTGGCAATGTAGGTGAACACAGGCTTGACACCGTGTTACTCAAACGTAAACGTGGCTCAACCTGGAGGACATTTGGTGGTGCGATGACAACGTGTAATGTGATATGCCTGTACTCTCTGTGTGTGTGTTTGTGTGTGTCTGATGGGCGGGACAATGACAGTACACTAATTATTATTGGCAGATACAAGGTGAATAGTTTTTACTGTAAGAATTTACTCAAACCACCCGTTCTTACACTTATAGGGAGAGATGGCTGTCATTGCTACCTCGTTTATTAAATTTACAGATTTATTGTTTCCTTTACGATATTATGTATTTGTTGTAATCTACTGTTAGGCTCTATTATTTTAATGTTTATTTTATTTTGCTTTTGTTCTTTATCTATTACCATATAAAATCCTGTTGCATGATAATGTAAGAAAGGGGATAATTTCATATAATATAAAAGTTGGATTGATTGACAAGCACATGGTTGATCAAATAAAAACAACGTATGCCAAGTCACGATACTGATTATACATAAATGTCAAATACAGCCTTTGCACAAGGGATATTATGCAAATATAATCAAATAAATTACGCAGAGAACCTGCGTGAACCAGCTCTCGGTCAGCTAGCACACATTTATCGACGTCATAGAAACTTAAAATGCCATTTGACCTGGGCCGAGGGATCTTTGCTGCATAGTGCTTCTCTCTTTTCAAATGAAGTTAATGTCCTACACTCTGCCCTCAGTTGGTTTTCACTCAACCGGCATTCTTTATTCCTGATCTAGTTTCACAGGCATGTGTCCTCCGTGGCATTAGCTCGCTCGCTAATAATATTACAGTAACTAGCTACTGTAATATTATTCATTTTTTCAGTAACTAGTTGTGTAACAAATGACTAATCTAATAGTATCTAATAGTTACTGCATTACAAGAACAAGATTTATGGTCCTAGCAAACTTAGGGTAGGCTAATTGAACAGACCTCTCCAATCATCTAGTTTGAGAGGCTGCAATGTTTTCACTTTGGCCGATTGTTGACATTATATAGAAGAGGGAGAAGGCAGAGAAATTCAAAGAGGAGGGAAAGAGAGTGGGATGTTTATTTTATTTTTTTCTCCTTCATTTCAGAGCGACTTGTTTTGATGTGTGAACACGCTCACAGTAAAACATTAATACCTGAACAAGCTAACTACCCAAACAGCTATTTCTGCCCAGAAGTGTTTTCCACTGAACCATCTCTCTCTCCCTCTCCTTTCCTCTCTCTCTCTTTTCCTCCATCTCTCTCTCTCTGTCTCCCTCTCTCTCTCTTTTCCTCTTCTCATTTGATTTGAGGAACGTCAGGTATTTTTGGAACACGATTATACCAAAGCATTGAAAAGTAAAAGACTATGAAAACGGTGTAAAACGGAAAACGTGTTCGACCTTCAGTAGAGAGTGGAAGAGGGAACAATGGCTTGGAAATAAAAGGCTGAAGATTAAAGCGAAGAGAAAACGGGGCGAGACCAGGACAAAAACACGGATATGGCTAACTGACAAGGTGACGGGAGGCTCAGGGACAGGAAGGAACGCAAGACGAGCAGGTGCATTACCATGGTGGTCAGGATGTACTTGTAGAACGCTGACATCATCCCCAGCTCCTTTGCCTGAGAGGGGAGGAACAGAAACACTCACGTCAGCGTAAGGAAGGAAGGCCTTTTATTAAAGAGATCCTGGTGTCGCATAACGACTCAAAACAAAAAACCTACTCAGAACACACGCATTCTCCCATTCAAATCACATTTTATTGGTTTAGATATACATGGAATATGTGTATAGAAAATATTATGTTTTAATGATATTCATTTCAGTCTACTGTATGTCGGGCTGTTAAAATGGCGAGCGGTTTTGTTTGGGTTCAGCTCTCTTGTGACTGACGAGAGACGACATTTTGCACAATCCCACGTTTAGAATGAGAAGCCCGGAGTTCACCAACCTTCCTGAGGATGTGGTAGGAGATGGAGGCGTTGGCATCGACGATGATGGTGGCCACCTTGTCGTCACGGATCTCCTTCAGCAAGGGGGTGGGGTCCAGGCTGTCGTCAAGCATGCGGACCGACAGTGTCTCCCTGGAGATCAGGAAACGCCGCACAAGCTCCTCCAATCGTAGCAGGCCTAAGTGGGAGGGGCCAGGAAATGGGAGGTTTATTTCCATTGGTCAGTTTAAACGTTTACAGTAAACGTATTGGGCAGACAGACAGAGACAGATATACAGACAGACAGACAGACAGACAGACAGAGAAGGAGACAGACAGACAGGCAGAGAGACAGAAGACAGACAGGGAGACAGGGAGAAAGACAGCGATACAGAGACAGACAGTCACAAACAAACTGACAAGCCTTTTAATCTAGGAGAATCAATACTAAAATGTTCTTATTTCCACATTTGTGAACAATCAGGGACCAGGAGCCTCCAACCAATTACCCCCCCCCCTTCCTTCCCATCCACACACACACACACACACACACACACACTCCACCACCCCTGGTGAAAACCAAGAGGCGCATCTGAGCTAATCGCAGCTATAAACTACCCATAATGCTCGGCTGGGTTTAACTGGTCTGCAGCACAATGCCTGACAGCAATAGCGGACGGTTAAACGCTGCTGTTAACACGGTGCAGAGATGGTCCTGGGCCTACGCAATGCATCATGGGAAAGAAGGGTCCAACATCAACCGACGCAACCGGCTGGAAAAATGAGAAAGGAGAGAGAGAGGGAGGGAGAGAGGGAGAGTCAC
>JAODOY010084125.1:0-14593 GCA_025399855.1 Forbesichthys papilliferus
GTTCACCCACACTACCCGTTTGGGCTTACCAGGTCTGTCCAGAGTCTTCCCCCACCCCTTGACCCAACTCACCACCAAACTCCAAACGTATTGGCACTCAGCCGGGGGCTTGCATTGTAAGTGAACGGGCACATACAGTTGATAGACAGTTGGGATAGCCAATCAGATCACGAGTTGTTGACAGTAGGCCACCAAGCTGGCGTCACGTTGTGATTGGATACTCACTTACTGCCCTAAAACAGGAGAAGGAGGAGGATAGCAGCCTATTCACTTGAGTTCAACGCAGATCAATCCAGCTGCACCGGCGCCGCACCCGGTTAGCAGAGAAAGAAATATAATATATCTACTCACTTTTTTAACCCACAATTTTTGGTGTCAACATTTTATTTTAATGTTTTGCCCTCCTTCAGTCATCTTGCTGGTGTCTCTATGATATTAAACTGCAATTTTGCAATTTCGTGTACAATCTTGTTAAAGCTTGCCTGTATTCTATGTGGACTTATTAAAACTTTTTGACAGTTAATTTTAAATGCCCTTTTATTTTTTTGTTTTGACAGTACCACATAGAGATGTTTTAATTGCTGATGCGGGTTTATTGATTTTTAAATGCACTGGAAAACAGCCCGTTTTGTACACAATTGAGGTGACGCAATGCCCAATAGTGCATAAGTGTGTTTCTGTATACAGTCGTGGTCACGTGGTGTCATAAATGAATGTATTGTAGCGACCCTTGCAGGCGGTCAGTGAGATCTCGCCAATGTAGACTGAGCGCAAGGAATCATGGGAAGTGATGTGTTTAAGTAGTCTTATTGTGTGTTTTATGTTGTTATTGTTAAAATTACGTTGTTTGGGTTACAGCACGTGTTCGCTAATGGTATGGGAATATTGGCGTTTTTGTGTGGTTACCATGACCGAGACGTGTGTGGCCAAGGTTAATGTTGCTTGGTGAACTCTTAATAAATGTGTGCTATTCCTGGAGTTGTGCGGTATATTAACACAGGGACTACAAAATGAAGGGACTACAAAATGAAATACTTGTCTCCTAATCCTTCTTTTGGCCCCGCTTGCCACAGTATTATGAGAGGTATTTTTTGAAGTTGGACTAAATAGGAAATCACTGAAGGCATAGGTGTTTAATGCAATGCAATGCACTGATATATATATATATATATACTGTATTTGGGTTTTCATGGACAAAATATCTAACTTTTTTATCCAGGTTAATAATTCCATATCTATTCTCTTGAGTTCGACATTGTTAGCTCGTCTCAAACGTGAAAAGTCATAATTTATTGGGTTTGGTTGATGAAATGAATGACCATGTGGTTCATAACTAAGATGGACAGTACATTAGCACATGCACTAAATTGCTTATTCATTTTGTTGAATCAATTTTTCTTAATGAAATTATATAACATGGTTACATAATCACCACTTCATATTCATTTCATATTCTTGAACTGTGCATTAATAATAAGTGCTGTTAGTTTTAGCAAGAATGCAGTATTTTCCATCCTTGCAAATAAAAGCATAAATTCATTACAGTTAAACATGCACTGTCTCCTATTATGACAGTAATTAATTCAGCCAAACAAACCAGGGTACATTAGTCATGTGTTTATCTTAGCGAGACTGCACAGCAGGGAAACATATCTCCTATGGCGATGCCATCCTTTTCTCTCTACTTCCCTGCTCCTCAGAGCATCCCGGGGGTGAATGTTCCAGAAAGAAATAAGATTAAGGCTAGTGGGGTTCTTTAAAGACAGGGACTGATTCCTTCTTTCCACATCACATTTACAGTGCGCTGCAGCACTTCCTAGCAAAAATGTGCTTGGACTGAGCACTGTTATCGCTGCCTTCCAGCTAATGTGTAGACCACTCACGTCACACATTCTCATACTGATCAGTTACTAGTACGCACATCGGTCCAGAAATGCTCTCGAAAACTGTACACAATATGTTGGAGAGCTCAATTAACTAAAATACGCAATGCTATTCCAGTCAATTTCTGTATCGGATGATATAGTTGTTATTATTTAGTCAAATGTTAAGGCAGAGTGAATAACTAGTATGAAAGAGAAATGGCACCCCCAGGTATGATCCATTCAGTAGTTTAGTTTATGGGTGCACGATAATTACCGATCCAATAAATTATCTGCCGATAATGGGCATGTTTTCCACATCGGAATCATATCAAATAATTTCAAAATGAAATTCTGTCTGATAATTTAATAATGTTTCAACGTGCACAGCACAGACTGTAGGGCAACGTGACGGTTGTGGACGGAACAACCAACCACGGGAGCAGCAAACAATACGCTGGCGGATGGCGAGTGCACAACGTGCACCGCAGTCACAGCTCATCATGCCAAAGAAAATATATAGGTGTGGACAGTTTTCATTACATTTGATTTAATATTTTACATGTTACAACACACACCAGAGACTGTAGCCTCCATATGGTGCATCACTAGTTTATTTCCTCCGATTACAGTTGTATATGCCTTTACATACAGTACATGGTTAATTTAACCAACATCTTATCGTGCAACCAGCATTTGCACAGAGAGAAGGTAACCTTGACATTGAGGTATATGACAGACACGAGTCAGGTTAATGTTGACCTAAGCTCCTTCTCAACTCCCTATAGGTTAAAAATTAACTGAACGAGAGTGTGGGGACTAGTTGCAGAATGGAATTCCTTATGTAAGTTTCAGTGTACTAACTAGTTTCCCAATTACCTGCAGAGAGAGAGAGAGATAATTGAGTAACTTTTAAATGAGACAGTAGTGTAACCTCGGAACATTTCTGAGAGGAATAAAACAGTGAGCTTCAGTAATTGTCAGACCATTCATTATAAGCAGTGAACTATGTTAAGGCATCCCCCTAACTTGCAACAAGGGCTCTCCTGGGCAGTAAAGCATGTGACAGTTCACTATGGAGCTACAAGCTACACCGTACTAGCTGGATACATATACTGTACAAACACTCAGACTCGTGCAGTTTTATGCAGGACAGCCATGGTGGTTTCATCCTGCAGGTGATTATGACACCATTGTAGCGTGAAGGTCACTTTAAAACTGACGTCAACAATAAATGTTTGTTATTCTTATCACTTGTATCTGATGATGCATTAATCTATTTCTGTCCAAATATAATGTATTATTATTATTATTATTATTATTATTATTGACTGATATATATAATTAAATATGTTATGTTTGTCTTCAAATGCTTATTTTACTCTACTCTAATTAGTGGAGTAATTATAAAGGGAAGGAATATTTAAGAAGTCTATTTGTTTAGTCTATTCAAGTCTACCAAAACTGCCAAAACACTTGGCAAGCAGATTACATTTAACAGCTGTAATTATTGACAATTCACTGTATAATTTAGTTTAATACTGTAGATTTCTATAATATATTATTATGACTATGTTATCAGCAAAACGTCAGTTCTTCTCATGGTCTCTCTCTCTTTCAACCCGTCAGAGTAGGTGTATCTCTGTTTAAGGTGCTGACCTGAGGAAGCTGTGTGCATGCAAGGGTTGGACAGATGCATGCTGGGAATCTTTATATTCCTATATTGTGTGTCATGCTGTGATCTCTGTCCCTTTTCCTGTGGCAAATGTCTGTGCAGGAAGCCACGCTGTTTGTCCTTGATACAACGAGGTCAATATGAGACGCTCCAGGTCTGATTTGTCAGTTTTCTCCCTACAGGAACACATACGTTGTATGTTCCTAAACGAAACGAGTGTATGGGTGTAACGGATCAGAAACAGAGACCAAAACTACTACTTAAACAGCTACACAAACTTTAACGGTTCTGAAGGACAGAAATAGGGTCTGCACATTCACATGCCCTGTAACTGCTACTGTAACTGCTACTGTAACTAAACTAAATGTTAATTTCACAATTAACAATAGAACCGCTTTCTATAGATATCAAAACACAACACCAAGCGACTCAAGCATGGGCTTGCTGGGTTATGGCAACTAGTCTATTGCCTTGCCTTCCTATCTATTCTCAAACTAAACAATATTAAATAATATCACTTTATTTAAACACAGCAATGTGTAATCTGCTGTCTGGGTGGTTTTGGCATGTTGCAGCAGTTACCTTGGCTGTCATGTGGCGCTCTTATGTTGTCACGCCCACGTCCCGGGGCGGGGCGGTGCCAGCCTCTCTTGCACGCTCCCGCTCCCCGGAGTACTAATCACTGATCTGTGACAGGTGGCAGTCAGGGATTCCCACACCTGTTCCTGGTTGAGTGGTTGTGCTTCCCTTTATTAGTTGTCTGTTTTGTTGTAACCCTTGCGGGTTATTCTTGTGTACACCTTATGTTTTGTAGTGTGATTCGTATCTGTTTTTCAACCCTGCGTGGTGCCGTTTTTGTTTAAATGTTATAGTATATTAAAACCTCTTATTTTTTATATTAGTTTAGTGTCTTGTCGTTACCGACCGTCACATATGTGTCAAATATCCATGTCCACCAAGGAATGAAAACTGTCCCAATTGCCAGTTTATTTGGCTTGCTGTGTCAGGCCACTGTCTCTATGTGCGCGCAGTGTGCAGGCCATTGGCGTGCTTCGCTTGCTTGCATTAAATAGCAATATCTTTAAAATGAAGATACACGTGTTATTTTCTTAATTATTCCAAATTGTGGTGACTGAAAAGGTCTATTAAGGATAGGGAAAGGGGTATTGTAAGCAGCAAACTACAACAATACTATTTTCTGTGTAAAGGTATAATTACGTCTTACTTTTTTGTTTATATAGCTGGACTAGCGCTATGTTAGCTTGGTGCGCATGTTTTATTTGTTTAGCTGAAAAGCACTGTAACATCTAGTGGCAGAAAATCATATAGACAAAATAACAACAACAAAAATGGGCAGAAAAATTATCCCAGTTAACCCCTCAAAGAAAAAAAATGAAATCAAGAACTAAACCGTGGATCAAAAACTGAACCAAACTCTGGATTTGGTGAAATGTTACACCCCTAAAAAACACACACAACACTGATGCACACAAATAATTCCCCAGTTGTATCCTTGTGTATCATAATGAATTTGTCTCCTGTCAAAATGAGAAGGAAAACAACTCCAGCCAAAGCAGACAGATTACATCGGATCTCAAGTTAAACTCTCTCAGGACAGGCTTTCAGCAAACAGGAAAATCTTGTTCATGACTGCAGATTCTTAATAGAATTCTAGCAAGTGTTGCTCTCAGAAGCATTACATCACCAAAAAACACTAACGTATAAGTATGCAACAAATAAAGCCAGATTTGTCCACTAATTCCAAATAAGCGTATAGCAAATAGCAAAAAGCAAATATGTGTGTTTAATTGGTACGATTAGATCATAATTAGCATGTTTTGGATTTAATTGATTTTATTGCTTGTGTGGCGTTAACATAAATGTTTATTCAATTTCTTTAGTCACCCAAACAATTATTTTGTGGTAGAATTACGCCCCTGTTATCTCTAGGTTTGATGATACATATAGACAAGTAGATAAATATAAATATAAGTATAAATAGGTCTACTTCGTGATCGTTAAACTTGTTTTCTATTTCTGCTGTTCCATTGCTTTCGGGCTCCGCCACTTACGGATAAGGCTGGAACATAGACTACTCGCCATGTTAACGACAAGTTTAGAAGGCAGTGCCAAGAGCTGATTACGTGATTAGTTGCAAGTTATATCCACCAAAAAATGTGATCTGCGGTCTGGCTGCGCTCACTTTAATGTTGCGCTCGTTAACGTACGTACATGAGGCCCTTTGTATCAAAACCACAGTTTTGTGCTACTTTGACTTAACTCCGTGGACTTGATGTAAATGGGGCTCTTTTAGATGCGTATGGTCCTGATATAAAGTGTCACCACTGAATACTGCCACATAACGTTTCTCAAGATGCGCTGGTGAGATGACTTGAGCATGCATTGTCAGTAAATTCCCTCACCATCTGTTTCTGTGTTGCCTGTCACTCTTGTCTGCCTGCTCTCTGACCTGCAGAGGGCAAGGCCCACGTGCCAGGAATAGAAAACCAGACAACCATACATCCTGCATTTGATTCTGCTCCCCTGTTAAAACAGTGCTCACATTCACAGCCTCGTAGTCTGGAAATCATCCTTCTGAATTCACAGGCCTGATAGCATGACGACGTTGGAGTCGCAACTCTCAGCAAAGCAACCAAACAGTCACTACAACAGCATATTGTATGTTCAGCTCACTGGATCAGGTTTCAGTAACAACGACAGCGAAATATAGACGCCAAGGCCCTAATCTCATCACATGCAAGCATCGGGGTCTTCTGCTGTTAACTCTGAGCATATTGACCCACACAATCAGTCAACTGCCGGGTCCACGGCTCTTAAAACACCAAGACATTGATCCCAATACCTGTGGTGGAGGAAGGTATCCCCTGCATATCTAGTCCGTATTGATGCCATATATCAAAGTCCGTCTCCCAGATATCCTGACGTGATGTTAGCGTGAACTATAGCCTACCTTTTTCTCCAATAGGCTACACAATATATTTTAAACACATGGTATACCTAAACATTTTCAACTGTCTACTGTAAATCAATCAGCTACCACATTCCCAACAGGAAATGTTGTATTGCACAAATTATTACAAATTAATCATGCAAATCAATATTAATTTAGGCTAAACAAACATCTTTACAGTGTAGGATCAACTGCGCAGTATCTGGTGGTTATGTAAGAATTGGTCTCAAATATGCAGGAGTACAGTATAGAATTGACTGTGGTACTAGAGAGCATTAGCAAGGACACTGGCTCAGACATTACAAGAAAATATTGCTGCCTAATACTGTATTGTGGTTTAAAAGTATAAAGTGTCCTTACATTTTATAAACTAATGTGCTGCAGCTGCACTATCAATATACAGGTCAAACATGAACATTTACAGTCACCGCTTCTTGTCCACAGCTGCCTTTATTAACGAGAAGAGTTTGCAAAGAGCAAAGGAGAAATGGCAAGGGGTGTGAGTTGAGACCACAAAATGTAAATATTAATCACAACATAGCCTGTCAGATATCAGTAATTAATTACATGCAAGAACTATGATTTTCTCAGCCATTAAAAAAAAAAAAATGATCCCAGAGGTTTAATCCTCCTCCATTAATGAATCACCAGGAGCCTCTATGGGGCTGATGAATACACACAACATAAACAACATAGGAGAAAGAACCTTAGACATAAATCAGGCGTTAAATTACATTTGCAATATTACCACAATACCCTCTTATTCAAGTACAATAAACTATGCTTTTTATAAAAATGCAAATGAAATTAGTTCCAAACCATGGAAATGAGTATTAAGTGTATACATGCACTTTATGCATTACTGTTGAAAATAGCAGTGCTGGTAATTACATTACTGCTATTCTGACCTCCATTAAGTAATCAGCGTCAATTTTAAAGGCGATGTTTGGGGAAAAAAACCTAATGTATATTTAAATGACTTCCTAATGTTTATTTTGTTTGCTGTGTTTAGTATCCTGAGACTTTGTAAACAAATAGATTCTTGAAGGAAATTGCACAGAAAGGGTAACAAACCACTGGGAGTTAAAGGATGAATATTTAACAGATAATTAGCATTGTAAAACTGAACACACTAGTAAAATGCAAAAGTGCACTTTCAGTGTATTGTTTTACACAAGCATGCAATGTATCGTAGTAACTAAGTAGGCTACAAACAGTTACAAATTAAAGTGCACTATTCAATGTAATAGTCAAACACTGACTACATTAGTCTAATATAGAGTACAGTACAGGACACATAGCCTTAATGGCTTAGTGGACAATATTAGTGGCCTCAAGTTGGTTTGTTCTTTAATGGATTTACCAGCAGTCTTGGTGTGAAAGAAGCATTACGATCATATTTAGTGGACCTTATGAATACATTTACATACTAATTTACTGCACCAGAGAAATAGGCCACGGCCACGTGGACTTACTGTACTGTAGCTGATCTTATTACGTTGTTTGAACAGCAGCTACGGGATTCTGTCTGAATAGCATCACCATGACAGTGGTCACTGTAAAATTTGTTTATTAGTCAAACAAATTTTATGAACAGAAAATATTTTTATGAATGAAAGATATATATTTTCCCAAATTCCATCTGTAGTCAAAGAAACATTTACAAAGCAGATGATGCCCCCTTGGATGTGTCATGAGACTGTGTGAAAATATGGCAATAAAATAAGTCAGTTATCTTCAAAGTAAATCCTTTAGTTCAAATCAAGATGCATATGGAGTGATTGCATTCACTACCTTAGAGGTTTTTCTCGAGAATAGCCAGCCATTTTCCTCTTTATCAGGTTACTGGAGTGGATAGACTCTCTCGCACTGATACATCAGTGTATAGCATTCAGGCAGACACATGAAAAACAGAATGATTTAGAGGGAAATATGAAATACATTCAAAAGGATTCATTTTATTGTTTGCCATTGATGGTCAGTAATCTGTGACTAAAGTGTGTAAATATATGAGGCTTTCTGGTTTTTACGAGTTAGATTTATTCTCTCACAGAGCAACATTCATCAAAATGTCAATGTCAATAGTACTCATACCAAGATTTATCAGACGGCTTCTTGGAAAAACTTTGCAGGACACTTCTTAAACTCTTAAGACGAGATATATATAATAATAATAATAATAATAATAATAATAATAATAATAATAATTAATCATGAATAAATAAATAAATAAAAATAAAAAATATATAAACTTTTTTTTTTTTTACCAGCAGTCTTGGTGTGTGGCTGAATTTTTTCCGGATGTAAATATGGTAAGCAGAGCCACTGTGGCGGTGGCATGGGGTCACCTTGGAGGAGGAACGGGGGTATTAAGAGATTAGAAGCGGCTGATCGGGGAGTGGAAGGCATTTGTTCCACGGTGTGCCTCCGCATGCTCAGACCCTTTAATTGGCCGTGGTGACCAGGATGAGCCATGTCACTGTTGGACCTGATGCTGGTCAGAGGCTGCCCCAATACAGCCATGTCCTGTCACCCTACTGTCATCCTGAAGGTCACAACTGTAGAGCAGCGCAGCCTGAGGCACACACCACTGTGCTTGGAGAAGGCTTCAGTATGCCCAGTGAACATCTCCACTTACTTGCGTATGTCTCTCTCCATGCCCTCCACCCTTCTCTGCAAAGGGAGGGAACACTAGGGGGCAAAGCAAAGGCCTTTACTAAAATGGCCTCCACCGCTGTTTTAAAATGTGCATCTAATAAGAAAATGCAATTAAATTTTCCTCCAAGACATCTAGTGTCATAAGTAGTCTGTATTATCAGTTCTCTAAGGTAGACAGAATTAAAAAGTCCAGAGGGTTTCTCTGAAATAAAGAGAATTAAAATTAACCCTCTTTAATTTATTTTACATCTTTAATAAACCCGGTTCAAGTCCACACACACCTACACATGAATAAACACACGCATGCCGACGCACTCGGCAGAAATGCTCACAAATAACCTTCGCAGGATTCTGAGTATTTACCATAAAACACACGTGTGTGTGCACACAGACACCCACAGTGAAATAAATGCCGCCTCAGTTTTGAATAGTGTAAATGTCAAGGGACCTTTATAGAGCCTCAATTTATTACGGGAAAACTGAGCCTGCAAACCTCAACTGAGCCCACTTGAAGTCCTGAAAATCTGTGCCGCAGTTCCTCAATTTCTAGAATAACGATGGCTCTCTTCCACCCCTGACCCCCCACCCCCCCCCACGCTGGTGATGAAACACAAGATGCCAAGTTTATAACACACACAGTGCACATCAGTCCATCGTGTCCCCCATCAACAACTTGGGTTGGGAAATGCATTATACATTGCAGTTCTGAAATTCACTAGTTTTTTTTTTCCCTCGACAGATGAAAGATTAGAATTTGAATTCTGTAAATCCATCTGGTCCCACTACGACTCACAACCTGTGCGCTGTTTACATTGTCACACTTGTTAAAGGATAGATTAACATCAATAAATGAACGGTCTAAACTCCTTTAAAGGGGTTTTGGGAGTTTACAGTTTAATCATCTAGCCTGATATACTGGTTTAGCATATTTATTTTTCCCTAAATATCATCTTCACTTCAAACCACTATTTTAAAAGCCTTGTTTCCATGGCCTGTGTTTTTCTTACCTTCAGTGTGGATGTTATTTATATGAACGGATTTATGCAAGACATATGGACAGGAAGTATGTCCCGCATGTACTGTACATACTTATGCATGGGGATAAGTTGCATACAACCTGAAAGTTTAAATAGTACAAAAAAAGAGGCATTCACATCCAAATGACATCAAACAAAATGTGTTGATTCGCCTTTATGGCAAAAGTTAAAAAATTTTTCCATAATATTGCTAAAGGGAATTATCTTCCCTCTGGCTAAAAACAGATTACTAAATATTTATGAAGAAGTTGAGCCAGAAATTACAGGCTTGATGGGTTTGACCCATCTTTTCATTTACCGGCAAACTTCAGTTTAAGAGTCTCTGTCTGATGTGTGGTAAGGAATGCCAGGTGCATGTGGGCCAAGTGCTTGCCAGTCAAAAAGTACATTGTAATTATTCAAGGTTTGTATGAGCACATATCTATTCTGTAACAGAGCTGTTTCCTTGAAAGTGGTTTTCTTGCATTTTTATTTTATTTCCAAGCCTCTCAAAAAAAGTCTGTATTATTTGCTGTGCTTTGTGTAAGTATGAGAAATCAGATATAAATACACAAAATCTTTCATTACTTCTGATGTTACCATTGTACACATTAGGCGAGCGTATAGACTTGTTATTTCACTATTTTAGGCATGTCGTTGGGAGCACTGCTTTGCAGACAGCAAGTCAATGGAGTTACACATTGACTCAGGTGGAAACAGAAGCCACCATAGAGTCGATATAGGCAAGTATTGACCTTGAAACCTATGACCAACTGTATAATTGACTAGGCCAAAGTGACCAGGTAGTGAAGTTTGATTTTGTAGAAAATTGTGCTTTATATTTTAGATATTCTATTTTAGATATATATATTAGATCTTATTGCTTAAAAGTGAACACACTGGAAGAGTAGTGGACAGTTATAGAAAGAAAACAACAAGCTTTGTGAGGGCAGCTATCTCTCAAGGACAAACTGTGGCAACGGTTGGTCTCTGTGACGTCGGCTCAGCCTGGCAACTCCAGGCAGGCATGAGAGGTCATCTTCACCCGAGGGCTAAAAGATTATGCTGAACTGTTTAAATATCCTTACAGAAACGTATTTGTGTGTCACACTATTGTAAGAATTAGACTTAGAATTAGAATTAGAATTAGTCTTATGCGTAACAAAGTGCTGTCAGCAGGTAGCAGGGAAACAGATGGAAACAGATAGGGACAGCACTTTAACGTACACTGTTAGTAAACAAGAGATAGGCATGAGGTGGGGACATGAAGAGTGTGTTCACAGATACCTTCCCCAGCAACCACGCCCAGCAGGAGGAGAGAACGGACGTGGGGCCCCAGGATTGGGAGAGACGCAAAATCCACATCTGATAGGAAAACACTGTCTAGAATATTACCAATGAGCCGAGGAACAGTCGGTGCCAGACTTCGTGAACTGTTGATATTGCATGCTGTCAATCAGGGAAAGGAGGTGTGGTCACAGAGCTCTGTAACTTGTATTTCTGATCTACTATTATTATATTAAAGCTGATTGGCTCTTCCTACTTCAACTCCATAAACGAACACGCAGGAACTGGGTGTGAGGAGACACACGCCAATTCCAACAATTTACACTGGCCTACAAGTACCTCAATGCGGCACTATGCTTAAAAGTGAGCAAACGCTCATCATCCTGCTCACTGCAGTCATTTGGAAAACTAATTAAAGTTTTCCCATACACATCCCCCCCAGAAGCTTAAAGTGTACTACAGAGAAGAAGGGGGAGGCTGCATCTGAACCTGCTTAAGGCTTGTTTGTTTAAAGAGAAGTCAAACAAAAATCTATAATCAGAAGTTGGTTGATGTACTGTAACAAAAAGTTAATTACCTTACTTCATTTACTTGAATTAATCGAGGGAATAGGCTACCATATACTCTATAAGGATTGGTCCTCTTATTTTCAATTCAAGCTTTAAAAATGCATGAAAGATCATTATAGAATATTGGAAACATACAGTATAGTACTTGTCCTATCTCTAGAAAACATACCATCACAAACTATGATTTCTGTCAGATTTGCTCCCATACCTTTAGCAGTACATGAAACCGATAGATGTAACGAGAAAACCCTATTGTTAACATTGCAGGCATGACTATACTGAGTGTCAACTCATTCTGAAACAGTGTTGAGAATATATTCCATTTAAATATAGGCCAAGAGATCAGAAGAACTAAGTGGTAAATGAGCCCATGTGGTCCATGAAGTGTTAATGTCTCATTTGTGTACAGAATGTCTGCATGTCTGACCATAATTGTCTAAATAGGCAGGTGGTGGCTTGAGTTTCACTTTTCAACCTTTAATCTAATTTGCTTTGCAATCTAATGACGGTATTCATGGTTTATTCATAAGAAGCAAACCCAACTCATAGATATTAATGAGGGATGGATTTCTAATTTTGTTATCCTCTTTCAGTGTCATGCTATCATATTAATAAATGAAAACTATTAGTTTAGCATTTTGTATCATGGCTAAACAGAACAAAATTGATAGCCTTTCTAAAGAAATGCATTTATCATAACATCACAATCTAAAATTTCACATTGAGCAGTGCAACAGCTGCCCAGGGATGGAATCTTCCCTCTTCATTTTGGTGTTTATTTCAAGATTATGTGCACAATTATGACACTCATTAAAAACCCCTATGTTGAAACAGCGTCAAATGGGAGAAAAGATCCTTGGCAGTAATCCAAGTCATTAGAACCTTCTAAGATGCTTTGTAAGACTTTTTTTTTTATTAGCAACTACTATTTACCATACAACAGAATATAAATATTACTGTAATAACATATAATTATGAGCGAGCAATTTGAGTCCGAGAGGTGAAGTACTTGCTGACAGCACCAACAGTCATAGAGGTGAATGGAAACCGCACCTGACCTGGTGCCGTGGTCATCTGCTATTCATCCAGGCCATAAACATTGTGACAATACTCTTACACTGGAGTACTAAGACCCTGACAGTGCACACACAGGTCAAACAGTCAAACAGGTAGGTTTAGTATTACATTGTAATTCTTTTTTACACTCGCTGTATTTATTTATCGATTTTCCAATTCAACCGTACCATTTTCTTTTGTTGCTCCAGTAGTAAGGCATTTAGGCTCAGTGTCCACCAAAGTGTTTTTTTCTCAGATGAAAATGCCAGGAGCTCTGCTGAAAAAGCCCAACTGGCAGTGCTAGCAAATATTTTATAATTATACAAAGATAGATCATTGTAATGCATTCCAATGGAGTAAAAATTGAACGCTGCTGGCCTCTTAAGTGGGCGTTTCACCAATGGCATTTTGCTGTGGAGGCCGACATAAGCAGCACCCACACCAGGCACAGGCAGCTAAAACTACCATGAAAGTAGTTTTATCCTGAAAGTATAAAAATACCCCAAATAATTTCATTGCAGATTGGTGTGGCCTCAGATTGATCATAGGTACTTCCATCACCCAGGCATCCTTATTCCACCTCCGAAACATATCTAGACTCCGTCCAGCACTTTCCTACTCATCCAAGCCCTTGTCCCGTCTGGATTACTGCAACACTCACTGGCATTCCAACCAAATTCATCAATCGACTCCAATTAGTTCAGAACTTTTCTGCCAGAATCCTCACAATCACAAGGCCACCAGATCACATCACTCCAATTCGGATTCAACTTCCTCTAAAATGCCCTATAAACATCAAAATTTTCCTTCTTACATAAAAGGCCCTTCACAATCTGGCTCCCTCCTACCTCTCTGACATTCTACTGAATGGCTGAAGGGCTTCTGGTCACCCTTCCATTCCTTCTCTGAACCATGGGGGCTCGGGCCTTCAGCTCCTCTGCCCCCAGACTCCTGAACGTCCCTCCACTGCACATACTGTATGACATGCTACCTCAGTCACTTTGCTAGACTTCTCAAACCCCATCTATTCAAAGTTGCCTATAACATTTAACCTTTTGTTCCACTCTAATTCGTCTTCCCTGCCCCGCCAATAAGCATGTATTATTTTGTATATTTCCCAAATCTTTTTATTTAATTGTATATTGTTTCTAAAATGTAAATTCCTGCCTTAGTAATATGTCCAATGCTATAGAATATCTTAAAATGTTTTATATTGATCTTTATTTGCCTATGTACTGTACAATGTAAGATGTCCTTTGTCCGTGTTTTGAAAGGCGAGGAAGAGCAGGAAGAGGAGGATGAGGAGGGGGAGGTGGTAGAGGAAGAGGCAGAGGCCCAGCCAGAGGTAGAGGAAGGCCTGAAGCAGGAAGAGAACATGCTCAAAGAAGAAGAGGACCAAATGTATCAAATGAAATCCGTAAGCACTAGTGGACCATGTCGTGAACCATGGTGATGACGCTGAGGGAGGCTGGACTGAGAGTTCAGCCACATCTTAGCAG